>PVKE010033250.1:0-18030 GCA_004027555.1 Craseonycteris thonglongyai
CAGGGTGGGAACTGGGCTGGGGGCCTCCCACATGGGAGACATGCTCCCTCGAGCCAGGGGCCAAAGCAGGGGGAGGGGGGGACTGAATTGGGGGCCTCCCCCATGGGAAGCACACCCTACTTCAGCATATTGGTCCACACAGGCTGGGGCCAGGATTTGATCCTCTGTCCCTGGGGCTGCAAAGTGAGCGCTTAACCCACTGAGCCATCCCAGCTTCCGTATATTGTTTTCTTTTGATCTATAAGTATTTTGTAAATTCTTTCCAACTGCTGCCACCCTTGCCCCTATCTTATTGCTTAATCACATCTCCACTATCTGATTATCCCAACTCTTTCTCCAGAATCTTAGAATCTACCTTCTATATGCAGTCTAGTTGTCCTTGTGAGTATGAAATGCGTTTACTCTCTGAAATTTAGATGTCTTACTTCTGTCCTTTGTATACTCAAAGATCCACAACTAACACTTTCATGTATACTCATTTTTCTCTGCTAGCGGGAGAGGGGTAGGATGTAAATAGCAATTGGTCTTGCTTATTGAAAAGAGGGAATTGAGATTCTGAAGATTTAAAAAACTGCAGAGCATTGGGTGGGGCTTTCAACAACATAAGGAAGATGTGGCTAGAGATGGAGCAAGTGAGGCCAGGAAGGGAAGCGGTCAGTGTCATGGAAAACCAAGTGGGCTGGGCAGCTTCCTCTGTCTGTGGCATTCTTTATTTTCTTTTTTTAAAGATTTATTTTATTGTTTTTGACAGACAGAGAGAGACAGAGACAGAGAGACAGATATATGGAGGAGGGCCCAGAGCAGTCTCCATAGTTTTATGTTATCAGTTTTTGACATGGTTCTGTTCCACACAGGTGGGCGGGGGTCGCACAGAGCAGGAACGTGGCTGGAGGCCTCCCATATGGGAGGCACACCCCCTGGAGCGAGGGGCCAAATCTGGGGTGAGAACCCAACTGGGGGCCCCCAAAATGGAAAGCACACCCTAGTTCAGGATATGGGTCCGCATGGGCTAGGGCCGGGATTTGATCCTCGGTCCCCAGGGCTGCAAAGCAAGCGCTTAACCCACTGAGCCATCCCAGCTTCCCCCTGGCATTCTTTATTTAATTGGGTAAGTTACACTAGCATCAGCTGGTGCCAGACTTAATCTTTGGGATATAGTTATCTTTATTTGGTACAACAGCTTGATAAATTCCTTGAGGTGAAGGTGAGACCATCAGAGTGTGGATGTGGGCAGACAATGAGGATCAAACAACAAACAAAAAAAGCTAAAACGTTTTACGTGATGGAGCAAAAGGTCAGTGGAAACTATACTTAATGCAGTGACTACTTTTTGAGAATAGAAATGCTTAATTGTTTCCTTCCCTTCCCTTTTCTTGTTCCTTCTCTTTATTCCTCTCTCTCTCTCTCTTTCACCATCATTATTAAGCATAGATTATATACAATAAAATCCATCAATTTTAAGTATAATATTTACTTAGATTTGACAAATGTGTACAGTCCTATAGTTGCCATCACAGACAAGATACAGAACAGTTCTGTTGCTCCAAAACTTCTGTCACTTGTACTATTCATAGTCAATACCTTCCCCTGCACTCTAGGCCCAGACAACCACTGATCTGCTTCCTGTCATGTCATAAAAATGGAATGACATGTTATAGAGCCCCTTGTGTTTGATTAGTTTTAGTAAGGTAGAACTTATTTTATCCTTCACTTTTTATCTATCTTGTCTTTAATTTAAAGTGGATTTCTTGAGTTCAGCACAATTGGATGTTGCTTTTTATCCAGTCTTACAGTCTGCACCTTAGTGTTTTTCCCATTTGCTTTTAATATAATTATTAATATGGTTAGATTTATATACTATACTGTTATTGTTTTCTATTTGTCCATGTGGTCTTTGCTCTTTTTTCTCTTTTCCTGCTTTCTTATGGATTAATTGAGTATTTTTTATTTTATTTTATTTTTATTATTTTTATAAATCTTTTTTTTTTAATATATTATTTTTTATTTATTTATTTTTGAGAGAGAAAAAGAGAGAGAGAGAGAGAGATACAGAGAGAGAACTGAACTGGGGGAGCTCCCAGTTCAGCATATGGTTCCACATGGGCCGGGGCCGGGATTCGACCCTCGGTCCCCGGCGCTGCAAAGTTAGCGCTCAACCCACTGAGCCATCCCGGCTTCCCCAACTGAGTGTTTTTTATGATTCTTTTTTATCTCCACTATTGGATTATTTTCCTTGCTTTGGTTCTTACCCTGTAGAATAGCCCCTAACACTCCAGATCTTATTTTTCAGGCTTAAAATCCTGACAATGGCTTCTGATTTCACAAAATCCTTACCACAGGTCCACATACTATCTACTCCCGCTTCTCCCTCCATTCTCATCACCGTGACCCTTTCTGTTGTATACTATGCATCAGTCACTTGGACCCCCTCTTAGTTCCTTGGACACGCCAAGTTCCAGTCTACCTCTGGACCTTTTCAGGTACTATTTCCTCTGCCTAGAGTGTTCTTCCTCCCTCCTTTCCTTTTATATAAATGTGTGCTCATCCTTCAGATGTCAACTGAACGTAAGCTTAGTGCTTCCCTGATCTCTGATTGGGCTATGCATGTTTTTTCTTTTACAGCACTCAGCACAATTTATAATAATTAAATATGTGATGTTATAGGATTAATTGCATTTTATCCTACTAGGTAATAATTATTTGTATCCTGCATATAATATGAGCAGAGTGTGACCTCCTCAAAGGCACTGCATTTGTGTTAGTATCTCTGGTACCTTTCACAGTACCTGGCATGGGCAAGATGCTCAATGAACTTTACTGAAATCTTAAAATTTAAGGTCCTGTGGGTCAGAACCAATGTCATCAAGTATCAGCTTGTGGGTGTGTTCTGTTAAGAGTGCATGATATTAAAACAGATGAAATCCCAACAATAACAATATGGAGATAATTACATAAGAATCTAGATTGCTGATTTCTCTTAAAAAACAAACAAAGCCTGGTGGTTTTGTGATGCTGGACCAAACTCTTGCATAGTATCTGTCTGGACCTCAGTCCTGACTGCCCCCTTCAGATAGGACACTGGCTCTCTGATCACCAGTCCCTATGGACTTACTTTATTATTTTTTTTTTAGGTTTATTTATTTTTAATGTTTTTTTTTTATTTTTTTTAAGATTTATTTTATTGATTTTTGACAGAGAGAAACAGAGACCGAGAGAGACAGAGAGAAGGGGGAGGGCCCAGAGCAGTCTCCATAGTTGACATTAGTTTTCCATATAGTTTCACTCCACAGGTGGGCACAGGGCTGCGCAGGGCAGGAACCAGGCTGGGAGCCTTTCACATAGGTCCCGGCAAGAACTGAACTGGGGTCACACCCCAGTTCAGCATGTGGGTCCGCATGGGCTGGGGCCAGGATTCGATCCTCAGTCCCCAGGGCTTCAAAGCGAGCACTCAACCCGCTGAGCCATCCCAGTTTTCCCTATTTTAATGTTTTGAGAGAAAGTGAGAGAGAGAGAGAGAGAGAGAGAGAGAGAGAGCAAGAGAAGTGGGGAGGGCCTAGAGCAGTCCCTATAGTTGTACATCATTATTTGTGACATGGTTTCATTCCACACAGATGGATGTGGAGCTGTGTGGGGTGGGAACTGAATTGGTGGCCTCCTGCATGGGAGGTGAGAACCTGCACTGCCAAGCCATTCCAGCGGTTACCAGTTGTGCTGCAGTTTGCCATACGGGTTTGCACAGGCTGGGGCTGGGATTTGATCCCTAGAACTTGCAGTTGCAAGGCAAGCACTCAACCTGCTGCATTACATCCGCATCCCCGGAACTTACTTTTGTCTTGAACTACTCTCCTGGCTACTGTAGATATCTGAGTTTGTGACCCTTGTGCTAGTAAAAAGCTTAACATGGAAATCTATTTTATCTTTTCTTTTTCCTAAAGGATAGTTTGATATTGACAACCAATATTTACTATAGGTTGAATTTTCACTCTGTTGATTCAAAAAAGGATTTGAGTGTTAAAATTATCAGGACCTGAAAAATGTTAAAAGCTTAAATAACTTCCTGTGACTAGCACTATTCCAGTCTACATAAAAAAGAAAAAAGCATTTATGAGGAAGAGCCTCAGCTAGCAGGAAGGATTAGCTCTGTCTGGTTGCAAAATAGCTTTTGTAGCAAAGCACAAACAGGACTGATAAAGAGCTGCCCTCTCAGGTCAGCCCTGTCTATTGACTAGAACTTGCATGGCAAGTTGCTGACCAGGCCCAACCTTTGTCAATGCTTCATGCTTTGTAGCCTCATAGAGTTAAACAATGGTGTTTCTGGGCATGATTCTTGCACTGTTCCAACTGTTAAAACAGCACAGGGAACTCCTATTGTAGAAAAAAATGGCATTTTTTTCTATTGCCTTCACAAGTTCTCAAAAGAACAAAATGTGACAGTCTTTGTAGGTTGAAAGAGAACTTTGAAGTTCGTCCTCTCTTTGTGCAAATGTGTGCTCACCCTCAGGTATCAGCTTAAACATCAGCTTACTCATTCCCTGATCTCTGATTATCTATAACCCAATATAGGTATGTACATGTGTGTATATCATCTGTGTATATGATATATACACACACATATAACATCATCATATTATATGAGTTTATAACAGCACTCATCACAGTTTTAGTTAAATATTTGTGAGATTATGTAATTAATGATACTTTTTTACTGCTAGACTGTGGGAGAAAGCATATGAAATTTGGGATCAGAATTGAAATTCTTGGTTGTATCACTTGCTAGCTATGAATATGGGAAAATTTATTAACCTCCCTTTTAGCTTCAGTTTTCTCACTCATATCAATGATATTATCTTTGACCAGATAACATATGCAAAATGCCTGGTACCTAACCAGTGCTGTGGCAGCTTGTTATTTCCTTTCACAGCCATTTCATAATTAATACAGACTCTTATGTTTTACTTCTGCTAAAACATAGCTTAAAGTGTTCTTGAGAACTCTTAACACATGTAAGAGAAATGGAGGTGATGGTCTATTCTAAAAGTGGTAAAAACTGGTAAGAAGATTAGATAACTACTCACAATCATCAGTAAAATAAACAAATATCAGAGCAAGGGGAGAAAACATGTGGTTTCTACTTCCTTTTTTTTATTTTAAAGATTTATTTTATTGTTTTTGACAGAGACAGAGAAAGACAGAGGAAGACAGAGAGAAGGGGAGGGCCCAGAGCGGTCTCCATAGTTGTACGTCATCAATTTTCCACATGATTTTGTTCCACACAGGTGGGTGGGGGCCACATAGGATGGGAACTGGGTTTGGGGCCTCCTGCATGGGGAGCACACCCCAGTTCAGCATATGGATCTGCACGGGCCAGGGCCAGGATTCGATCCTTGGTCCCCAGGGCTGCAAAGCGAGCCTTTACCCAGCTGAACCATCCTGGCTTCCCAGTTTTTACTTTCTAATCCAGTCCTCGGTCCCTCAACTTAGTTCAGTAATCATCACTATCCTCCTCCTCCTCACCATCATCATCTATGTTCCAGGCTCTGTGCTAGGTGTGAGATGATAAATATAAAGAAGGCAGCCTGAGACCCTGAGGGGCTCACAGCCCAGTTAACAGTAGTGCATGCTGGTGCCCTAGTGCTGATGGATTTAATGGCTGTGTTTCTTTTAGGGCCACTTCAGTGGAGACACCACAATTAGACATATTGTTTAGTTGTAATTAGAATCAACCAATATAAATATGTATGAATCACCTAACAGGCGATAACACATGTTAGATATAACAGTGTGACTGGTTTTTTAATGATATCAAACTTCTTTTTAAATGGTCCGGTTTTTATATCTACTCTTATTTGAACACATAGCAGTTTTTTAAATCTCCATCTAGTTAACCAAAATAAATTAATGAGAATTTCACATTCATATGTTTAAATAAGATAAATTCCAAATGATTGAATGAATAATTTTAATTTACTACTAAAAAGTGAATTATGGGCATCTTGAAACAACTAGTGAATAATATAGATTTATACATTGATAGGCTGAGTGTATTTCCTGGAGACCAAAATGGGATATAGGGATGACAAAAACAGGACAGGGTTATGCAGTATTCCGTATTCATGAAAAAGTAAGATGATAACAAAAGTTTTATGATATGAACATATGGAGCTAACAATTATTCTTCAGTGGCAGGACTCACACAAAAATTTAGGTAGATGTAGAGGGGGACTGCATTTCACCATGGCTGTACCATGAATATCTCTCTGACAAAATCATCTTACACAGCAAATTTTGGTCTTTTAACATCTTATCATAAAACCTCTCACATCCATGACACAGTTTTGTTTTATAACTAACATAGCCCTCGTCTCAACACTTCATCTAGATTTTTAGGCCATAAGAGACCTACAAAACAACCTAAACTCACTGCAAAAGAACATGGAAAGGGGTGCAAATGAATAACAGTAAATTACTGAATATGAAACACATAAAAAGCACTCATAAATAATATATATATCAATAAAATACTTATAAAATATCACATGAGCAGTAAAAAAAAAAAAATCTGCCTAGCACACCACACTGAACACTCTAATGCAGGACTGCAGTGGTCAGACTGCAAAATATCATGAACATACACCAAAAGGAAAGAAAAAGGAATGAGCACCCCACTGTTATCACAAGCCAGTATATGCTAATGTCCCACTGGAGAGTTCCGCTGTAATACAAAAGCAGCTAACAGCCTATTGAACTGAAAGATGAGTCTGAATCAAACTGAATGTGGGGCAGAAAGAATCTCTATGGATGGAATGATGGTAGAAGTAACAGTAAGACTCGCAGTATTGTGTCCCATGTTCCTAACCTGATGGAAGCAAACAGCCAGGGGAGCCCATTCAGTAGTCCGTGTGCATGGAGACCCTCCTGGCTCTGAAACACTGAATGGGGTTTAGTGACCACCTCCTGAATTCCCACCACTGCAGGCAAGCAAGGGGGCAGCATCTGATCACATCTAGCTCAGAAGCCTGGTCCTGACTGGATAAAAAGAATGAACTTCCTCTTTCATCACACTAGTAGTTTTACTGCATGCATTAATTACCATAGAGCCTTATGATAAGTAAATAGCCTGTGTTAAGTTTTTTACAAAAACTAAAAATGGGACAAAATTGACATTTATATTAAAACAACGGGATGGTCAGAAAATCTCAAAAAAAAACAACCCAAAAAAACCCAACAAAAAGAAAACAGTACTGTCCTATTTAAAACAGTACGTATGGGCAGCCTATACATGGGGGTAGAGCCTATAATTATATCGAGTGAGAATTACTAATGAGACACTGTGGGGATAATTTTTATTTTAAATTTACTGGGGTGACATTGGTTAGTAAAAATTACATAGGTCCCAGGTGTACAACTTTATAGTACTTCATCTATGTGTTACAATATGTGTTCACCACCCAGAGTCAGCTTTCCTTCCATCCCCATATATTTAGCTCCCACTCCCTCCTCTCTCACTCCCTCCCCTCTTACCCTCAGGTAACCATGAAACTATTGACTGTGTCCATGAGGTTTTGTTTCTTGGTTGTTTTTAGTTTTATATTCCACCTATGAGTGAAGCCATGTGGTTCTTAGCTCTTTCTGTCTGGCTCATTTCACTTAGCATGATGATCTCAAGTTCGATCATCCATGTTGCAAATGGCAGAATTTCATCTTTTCTTATAGCTGAGTAATATTCCATGGTATGTATGTATGTAGATATGTATGTATATGTGTATATATATGTGTATGTGTGTGTGTGTATATGTATGTGTGTGTGTGTGTGTGTGTGTGTGTGTGTATATATATATATACACACCACAGCTTTTTGTTGTTGTTTTGTTTTGTTTTTTGTTTCAGAGAAGATGAGAGAGAGAGAGAAGCGGGTGGGGGGCAGAGCAGTCTCCATAGTTGTACATCATTAGATGTGGCAAAGTTTCATTCCACACAGGTGGACATGGGCCTATGCGGGATGGGAACTGAACTGGGGGTTTCCCACATGGAAGGCGAGAACCTTCTCCACAGAGCCATCCCAGTGGTTACAGCTGCACTGCAGTTCAGCATATGGGTTTGCTCAGGCCAGGGCCTGGAACCGAACCCCAGACCTTGCGATTGCAAGGCAAGTGCTCAAACACTGAGCTATCCCAGTATCCCACCACAGCTTTTTTTATCCAGTCATCTATCAGAGGGCACTTTGGTTGTTTCCATGACTTGGCCACTGTGAATAGTGCTGCAGTGGTTGGGGTATATATGTCTTTGTGGACTAAGGCTTTCAAGTTCTTTGGGTAGATACCCAGAAGGGGAGTGCTGGGTAACATGGTAGGTCTATTCAATAATTTTATCAATGCTTTCTATTTTATCTTTAGTTTAGCATAAAATAGGCATGTTGTATGTTTGATTTTGCAAACTACATAATATGAGGCATGAAATATAAATAGCTATTTAGGGAAAGCATTTATGAAATGCATTTTTGGTAAATGTAATTTTGACTTCGCAATCAAAATATGTTAAAACTCTTAACTGAAAAGAGGAGAAACGGACAGGAAAGACTATTGTGCTGGGGCACAGAAAAGCCCTTGTTCAGCTTCTTGCTAGAATAAATTTTTACACAGGGTAGCCCTTCATGTTGTATTTACTCAGTTCTCTTCCCTTCCTACCCAGTCCACAGTCAGCTTTGTAATGTGTTTACTCTTGTCATGATGAACTAATGATTTGCCAAAAGGCTCTCAGGATTTGTTTTCAAATGTACAATGGTGCGTCAGCTCTGGGAAAGTGAAATTACATAAGCAGCCACTCGGTCACACATTTGGGTGCTCGTTCATGAAATCCTCCCTTGTTACTTATTTTTCTGAAAATCTCTTTTTCTCTCCATGTAATAAACTTGGTGAATGCTTCAGTGCACATTTAAAGAGTCTGAATGTTCTTTTAGATGCTATAATTTAGGCAGTAGACAAATTAAAACACTGATGTTTTGTTAATATAAAGAGCCTGGTGCCATTGCACAGGGCAGGCAAGTCTCTTTTGAAGGGGAGTTCAAACTTTTTCGATTAATGAGAATTATTACATTAGCCTTTACAGTTTGTTTTAGGTATTTATCATATACTCAAAAGTTCCTATGTAAAGCCAAACTATTCAGAGGAAGAGTGAAAAATGTAATTGCCTACATTATATCAAACATTGGAACATCTTGGGACAACCTAGGAGACTAAGTTTTCATATAGAGAATTTGGCAATGCTTAAATGCCAAAAACAATCTCTGGTGGAGATTTTACTTTTTTACTTTTTTACTCAGTTAGCTTACCAGCAGATAGCTGAACATTATAGAACTAATTTTGTGATATAATACTTATGACACAACTTACACACTTAAAATATGAAAATATTAATCTAATAAAAGGACAATATTAATACTCGCTTTGAAAAAAAACAAAAACGTTTCAAGGTAAATCACAAAGAGCCTCAAAGATCTTCATGAGCAACAAAATTTGCTCAAAGGTTCAGCATTGCAGTCAGTGCATATTAGTTACGGATTTCCTGAAATTTTAACCTCAAATCAAAACTCTTTTGGTGGAATGCCGGCTGGCTCAGCGGGTTGAGTGATCGTTAGCAGCCCTGGGGTCTTAAGGATTGAATCCTGGCCCTGGCCTGTGTGGACCCATATGCTGAACTGGGGTGTGCCCCCAGTTCGGATCTCGCCAGGGAGAGCCTCCTGTGTGGGAGGCCCTGGGTTCAGCTCCTGCCCTGGGTGTGCTTCCCATGTAGGAAGCACCCAGCCTGGTTCCTGTCCTGCACAGTCAGGGACCCACCTATGGAAAGAAACAATGTAGAAAGCTAATGACGTGCAACTATGAAGACTGCTCTGGGCCCTCCCACTTCTCTCTGTCTCTCTCTGTCTCTGTCAAAAACAATAAAAATAAATCTAAAAAAAAACTTTGGTGATAGGAAATTTTTAAATGATTAGGTACAGTGTGGTTGCATTTTAAAGCATATTCCTATTAAATACATTTCTGAAGGAAACATTCTTGCAAACATTTTTATAAATCATGATTTGTTCATTCCGTCAAAAGGATCACTGCCCTCTGTACTATTGATGTTTCTCTCAGTGCTCCCTGGGGAGAGGGTACAGCCGGGAGCAGTTGGGAAACACCAACCTCAGTGTTCATGTCAGGTGCTGCCAATTTACGGATAGAAGGCCAGAATGAGACTTCCACCCTCAGTACAGTAGTATCTTTCCTAGCCAGATTTCTAGCCAAAAATTCAAAAAGCAATGAGGCTCCTGGGCAACTTTGGTTAGAAAATTACATACAAAATCCATGAATAAAAGCTCAGGGTCTTTACCCGTAAATAATACCATCGACAATAATGTAGGCTTTCATTTAGAGTCTGTTTTCTCTTAGACTGTATACAATGTTAACATTTGTGGGTATCTGTAAAATCTCATGATAGGTTGAAAATAATGGTTTACAAAGAATTAGAATTTCCCTTCTTATTCTCTGTTTTAAAAGGATCTGGGAAGTATAACATTTAGAAAAATTTTTACTCAAAGTGATTCAAAGTAAATATCTTAAACACTTAAAGAAGTAAGCCGGTAACTATCTGGGAAATACAATTATTCAGAATGACTCATTCCTTATGTGCTCTGGATAACTGGGATTTTCTGTGCAAGTTAACTTCCTTCTGGCACCTACATTCTATCTCATTTGAGTAGAAATAAAATGATGAGCACTATCCAAAGCTAAGGACTTCATTCAACCTAAGCTTCTGGAACTAAAACTCAGTGCCTTTACTATGAATAGCCATGAAATAACCACAGCAACAACAACTATCGTTATTGTGTGCCAACTTTACATATGTTATGCCTAATCCTTACAGTAACCTTAGCTTGGAGGAATTGCTGTCCCCATTTTATAGGTTTAAAACTGAGGGTTAGTGGTAAAGGAAACTGCCAAAGTTCACTTAGGGTTCAAATCCAGGACATTCTGTTTCTAAAGCCAGCATTCTTTCCATGGCTATCTTTTCCCTCTAGGGGATGAGAGTAGATTTCCAAATCTATGGGGTGGAGGGACTCCAGGATTAACTCCCAGATAAGGAGGATTGCTGTCATAATGGATCACTCACTTGTTAGATCAAGCAGCCACTGGGCAAGGATTGAGTCCTCTCTCTCAAGCCTGTTATATTGTCTCCCACCATCCATTTCTCAGACATCTACCTCTGAGATGAAGAAATGTAGATTCTCATGTAGCTGGCTTAGCATAAAGTTAGTTTATCTCCACTCTTGAAAAATCATTCAAACCACCAAGGGAGGTTATGCGTGAGGCTATGTCAGACATGAAGGAGATGTTTTATTTTAATGCAGAGGGCACGGTAAAATGAACAGAAGGCTTGTCTTTTTCTTCCAAGCATACTTTCTCTGTTCACTAGATTTGTGTCTCATTTCCAAGATACAATGTGACTTTCTCTACCAATCTATATTTACGTTTGTCAGATTCATGGAAAGGAGTGTGGCTGGGGTGGCAATAATGAGGTGACCAATGGAAGTGGTGGGAGTATTTTAAACACTTGGTCATAAATGATTGCAGGCTGTAAGGGAGTGGAGAGACAAATAAATAGTAAAGGGAGGGGAATAATGTTGCAAGGTTCATTTCCTGTGCAAACAGCCCAGCTTACAATACAAAGTCCACAACACTTACCTCCTCCCACATTTGAAATGGAGCCTGCAGGGGACATTTTGAGGGTTCTTCCCTCTGGCATTAGGGTGCAGAATTCCTGATGGAGTCATCGGAAAAGCTCAGGAGTGGGCTAAGTGGTTGTTCTATGTCACTGTATGATTTTAGGAACATAGGAGTGACTCCTATGCATGCTACGTCACCCAGAATTTTGGCAAATTGGCTCTTTAAGATGCCTGAAAGTTCATAGTTAATGCTTGATTATTTTTCCTCAACGCAAACATTAAGTGCTAAAAATACTCCTGGGAAAGGCAGTCCATTAACCTATTATCAGTCACTTATACCTTAGTTAGAATGAATTTGACAATAATTTACACAGGAAATAATAAATGTAAAAGTTACTTTCTAATTCATAAATTGTCAGCCAACTATTAAATTATTTGAACACATTAAAATTCTTAATTGAAGTGATGCTGGGATGACTCAGTGGTTGAGTGCTTGCCTCGCAATCGCGGGGTCTGGGGTTCAGTTGCTGGCCCTGGCCCTGGGCCACGCAAACTCACATGCTGTACTGTGGTGCAACTGGTAACTGCGGGGATGGTGGTGAGGGTTCTCGCCTCCCATGCAGGGGGTGCCCAGTTTGGTTCCCACCCTGCACAGCTTCACATCCACCTGTGTGGAGAGAAACTATGTCACACCTAGTCATATACAACTATGGAGACTGCTCTGGCCCCTCTCCCCTTCCCTCTCTCTCTCTCCTCTCAAAAACAATAGAATAAGTCTTTAAAACCTATTTTTAAATTGAGATATAATTGACATATAACACAATTTGAACACATTTTGATTGAAGAGTCACCTTTATCATCACAGGTAAAATTTATCAAGTGCTTATTATATGCTACGCATTGTTCTAAGATTTCATGACAGTAAATCTATATGAGGTGGGCATGATTATTAGTCCCACTTTACAGATGAGGAAGGTGAGGCACTGAGAGGTTAAGTCACACAGTAAGTGTCTGAGCCTGGATTTGCACCAGGCAGTCTAGTGCCAGAGCCTGCATTGTAAACCATTCCCCTATTCAGTTACTCTCATCAAAGGTGTGATGGCTACAACACACGGGAGAAAGATTAGTGAATTGTGAAGATCTAAAGTTATTTTTTAATGTTATTATACCAACATCTATTACAATATGGATACACTTTTCTTATATCAGTTCCTAACAGAACTCTCCTCCACTTATTGTGATCTGAACATAATCAGAACAATATCAGCAGCAGACATTTACTATCCTGTGGCTGATGTGGTTACTTTGATCACAGTCATCTTTATGATCTCACTGTCATTGTCATCATCATCATCATCATTGTCATAATTTATTAGGGCCTTCCCAGGTTCTGTGAACCACGGCTAGAGCACTACCTAAGTCATCTCATTTAAACCTCAGAGCTCTTATGAAGTGGGTGTAAACCATTCCTACTTTAAAGATGAGAGAACTGAGGATGTTAAGGTCATAGAACAGAAATAATAACAGCACTAGAATTTGAACCAAAGTCTACCTTCAAAACTTATATTTGTAACCAGTCACTGTCTCCAAAATTTTACTGCCAGGTTAGCCCTATGCCAGGCTTGTCCGATGTCACTATTTTGAACTATGGCTGGTGGTCAAAATCCAGCCATATCCCTTTTCTTGGTAAATAAAGTGTTAGTGGGATGCAGCCATGCTCATTCATATATACATTGCCTTTGGCTGCCTTTGTACTAAAAGGTAGAATTGATTAGTTAACAGAGATCCCATGGCCCACAAAGCCAAAAATATTTACTTTCTGGCTCTTCACAGAAAAGTTTGCAGATCCTTCTTTATACCATCTTGTGATATATGGTGATGTATGTATGATTATCCTCATTTTACAGGTGAACATATTGGAATTCAGAGAGATTAGGTAGCTTGTTCATCCAACTATTAAAAAATTAGAACCTAGTGAAAAACTGAGGTCTCGATTAAGTTTGTCCAACCTGTGGCCCGCAGCCTGTGGGCTGCATGCGGCCCAATATGGCTTTGAATGCAGCCCAACACAAATTCATTAACTTACCTAAAACATTGTAAGATATTTTGCAATTTTTTTTCTTTTCTTTCAGCTCATCGGCTATCATTAGTGTATTTCAGGTATGGCCCAAGACAATTCTTCTTCCAATGTGACCCAGGGAAGCCAAAAGATTGGGCATCTCTGGTCTAGGTGATTCTAAAACTTTTTCATTTTCCTTTCCTAAACTTACAAAGGCAACTTTTAAAAAATAAAGATTATTTTTATTGTTTTTGACAGACAGACAGAGAGGAGCGGGAGGGCCCAGAGCAGTCTCCATAGTTGTAACTCATTAGTTTTCTACATAGTTTCATTCTGTAGGTGGGTGTGGGGCTGCACAGGGCAGCAACTGGCTGGGGGCCTCTCACATATGAGGCTTGCACCAGTGAGAACTGAACCTATGGGACACCTCAATTCAGCATATGGATCCGCATAGTCAGGGGTTGAGATTTGATCCTTGGACCCTGGGGCTGCAAAGCGAGTGCTTAACCCACTGAGCCATACTGGCATTCCCGGCAACAATTTTTATAATTATTAGTTGCAGGAAAGGAGAGTTCTCTAGCATGTGGTCAATAATATGATTTTCAATGTTTGACACTATTGTTAATGATTTGTACATTTTCCCTTATCACAGGTGTATGAAATCCTTCTTACCTTCAGAGAATTTACTGTATTTAATTCCTTGAGGATGAATGCTTAAGGGTTTGTCTGCCTTATTTTTAAAGTGAACTTTCATGGTGTCTCCAACTTCAGCATATAAAGTAGGCCCAAGAAGTCCTGTGGAAGCAAAGATTTAAAATACGTCAGGATTAACAGGCAGAGCTGCTGAACAAAACATAAACAAAATATACAAACATAAAAAACCCCATGCAGGAAATCCCATGAGTGATTTCTGTCATTCCTCCAAGTCCTGAGGTTGACATGCTCATTTTCAATCTAGAGGGATTTGCCAGCTCATTATCTCTATACCACGTGCTGTCACATAAGAACAGGAAGGTAGAAACGCTCGGCTTGGGCCCAAAGCAAGTCAACAAAGTAGGAGAAATAGTTCTGACCATGTCCATCCGATGTTGACCCACCGTCATTCCTTGGAGAGGACCTACCATCTTTGGTCCAGAAAAGGACGATGTTCATTTTCAAGTGTGCAGGGTGATGGAAGAGAGGGTGACTGGCTACTACTGTAGGTCTCTCTGAGGTGGGAGACCTCAGGGACCTAAAGGAAATGAGGGAGCCTATCACACAGTTCTCTGACCTGGGGCAAGTCAACATCCCTGACACAGGAGTGAGCTTTATACACCCAAAGAACACTATGAAAAACAGGCTGGGCAGAGTGAGAAGTAACAGGACTGGGGCAGGTCACGTAAGGCCTGTTGGGCCATAGTAAGGACTTTGGAATTTCTTCTAAGTGGAATGGGAAATCATGGGGGCTTTGTGCCACAAAGAGACAGGGTCTGACATGTTTTAAACATTCATCCAAAATGATAAATAAGAAAAAAGTTCACTTTAGCTGCTGTGTAGTGACAAGAGCGGAACCATGAATGAGACCAAGTGGTGTAGACCAGACAATAGTATACTGGGCCTGTGAAGTGGTGAGAAGGGGTTGGATTCTGGATATTTTGGACATGGAGCCAGCAGGATTTGCTGGCATGTAAGAGAGACAAGCCAAGGATGACCGCAACGTTTTCGATCCGAGGAACTGGGTAAATAATGTTATCGGTTACTCCCACAGGGAACACGGTGAGGGCAGCGGGTTAGCAGTGCAGAATCTAGGAGAAAGATTTCACTTACGACATGCCAGGCACTGTGCTAGGTCCTGGGACCACATGGATAAATGAGACACAGTCCTTGTCCTCAAGGAGCTCACAAGCTAGTTCGGAGACAGACATATGGTAGGAGCTACTGCTGAGCTATGGGCAAATGCTACAGGAGCAGAGAAAATGGGGGCCAGTTCTGTCTGGGGAGTTAGGGGAAGTGCTGATGTCTGAGTTAGTTTTGAAGAATCATATTTTGAATTTCCCATAGGGTAGCCCTTGGGTTCGCTGCATCAGAATCACTTGGGGTCCAACCAAAAGGCCCAGGGACCCCAGTCCCAGGGGAAAACGAGCCTCTGCGAGGGAGTTGGGGGAACACACATTTTTGACATGTGCTCCTGAGTGATGCTAATATCCTTCAATGTTTGAGAACCAGTCACCAAAAGCCCTATTTCAGACACATGACAGAAGTGCCTGCCCCACTTCCAAGCCATCAGTAAGCTCTTGGGTTGGCTTCTGCCCATTAGGAATCACAAGAACAGAAGGCACTTACAGCAGCCACAGAATTCAAGGGGCACTTGCTGGCAGTGGTGATGATAATTATAATTATAATAATAGGGCTCCCACTTGTTGTCCCACTTAATATATTTGAGCACTGTAAGTCCTTACCTTAATCCTCCCCATAAGTCTTGGAGGTAGATATTAAGATCTTCATTTTACAGACGAGGCAACTGAGCCCTCGAGCTTTTAAATATCTTGCCCAATATGATACAGCTAATGAAGAGGCAGAGTCATAATTTAAACTTACATCTGTCTGACACTAGCTCCTGAGCGTTTCAGCATCTCTTTCTATTGCACCTCCACCACTGTATAGTCACGCATTTATTCATTCAACAAATATTGTGTGCCCACATTACCCCGGGGGTCAGAATCGCAACGGGAATCAACACAGATGCACTCCCTGGCTCTACAGAGCTTGTGACAGGAGCAGGGCAGGTAGCGTGCCCAAGGTTAGTCAGTGGCATTGCTGGGACTGGAATCCAGGTTTCTGGATTCCCCAGCCAAAGCTGTCTCTACCACTTTCTGCAGGGCGGGTTCAGACCCCCACTTGCGTGGAGTAGCCCCAGTGTCTATACTGTTTTTGACTTCCGACCACACCTGACTCCCTCAGCTGATCCCTCTCGTCTGGATACTGTGCTCAGCCCCAGCTCCCCATGAAGCAACCACTGCCTACTCTAGCCTGGCCAGATGTCCCTGAGCCCAATAGGGTTCTAACTATGTGGTCACGTCGTGCCCTGCGTTTTTGCTGCCATGGCTGCCTTGCTGGGTTGATTTGTTTGTTGGCATCAGATGCCCAGGTATTTAACCTAGTAAGACCTCCACTGCAGTGAATGAGGTGGGATTTTCATTTAGCCCCCCTTTCTGCTTCTTCAGAATTAAGGCAAAACAAAGGAGTGTTTTCATAAATGCCAATCAAATATTTTCATGCAAGAAGGTAAACACATGGCTGAATGCTGTTTGAACTGCTGGTCAGCTCCTCCATAAGCCAGATGTCCTATGTCCTTCCCTAGTCTCTCCTCAGGGCCCATAGCCAATGGCGGGAAGGAGTTCCCAGGAAAGTGCACAGTGTGTACCCAGTTTCCTCCGGTTTGGGAGTTGGCAATGACTGCGGGAGGTCAGCTAATCCAACCCCCTGTGCTCAGGTGAATAATGCTTTACAGAAACAGGGCAACCCATTGTTGCAGCTTTTAAAAAACCCCTTCAGGGGCAAACATTTCATAATTTTCCTTGAAAAGAGGCAGAGACTCAA
The DNA here is from genome assembly GCA_004027555.1 of Craseonycteris thonglongyai. Lineage (NCBI taxonomy): Eukaryota > Metazoa > Chordata > Mammalia > Chiroptera > Craseonycteridae > Craseonycteris > Craseonycteris thonglongyai. The sequence continues at coordinate 17,337 of PVKE010033250.1, forward strand.
AACTAGTCATTTTAAAGCCCAAGACAGAATTCTTGAAAACGAGCTCAGTCCCTCCACCTGTCCTCCTGTCCACAAGCCTCACTGGACAGACATCCATCTTTAGCCCTCCAGTCCTGCAGCCTGACCCCCACCCCCCTTACAATAACACCTGGGCTCACGCTGTGCAAGCGAGGCACAGGACTTGTAATGGGCCCAGGTGCAATCATACACATCAGATGCGTGGAGCAGGAAAACAGGGACAGTATCAGTGACACAGAACTCAGCTGGGGGATGAGGAAGACCACATAGTAAGCAGCTGTGTTCCCCTTCAACATGGGGCTTTTCCTGTACAGCACATTTGCCACCTTGCATCATCTTCTCTCCGGACTCAAACAGGAGTAAGATATCACCCCTGCCCTAAAGGGGTTCATAGTTAAGCAGCTTTGGGAGTTTGGGAAGAGGCTGCATAAAAATGGATGTGCAGGGGAAAGCCGGGACGGCTCAGCGGGTTGAGCGCTCGCTTTGAGGCCCCGAGGACCGAGGATCGAATCCCGGCTCCGGCCCAGGCAGGACCCACATGCTGAACTGGGGAGTTCCCACAGTTTGGTTCTCTAACTGTCTCTGTCTCTGTCTCTCTCTCTATCTGTCAAAAAGTAAAATAGAAATAACTATGCACTGAAGACAAAAAGATAATTTCTCTCTATAAATGTGAAAA
>PVKE010033251.1:0-18029 GCA_004027555.1 Craseonycteris thonglongyai
AAAAAAAAAAAAATTAAGATTCAGTTTTGACTCAAAGACATCCAAACTTGAGTATCCGGATTTTAGGAAAAGCTCAAAGCTCTGCACAGTGGCAGTGTCATAGCCAATGACATTTATCCGAGGTATAATTACTGCTAACAGAAAAAACTGAAAATACATTTCTAATATTAGCCACTCCAACAGGGTCTGAATCATGTCACTGATTTTCTTCTATGTTGAAATTGAAGTCTACCTGTATTATCTCACAGTTAACTACAAAAACTATTATACACAGTTTTCACCTTTCTATCATTCATATTAATGATCAGTTTTACATTTTTCCATTAAGTACTGATTTTATTTTTACTCGTCCTTTCAGTATTTTATTCTACTTCCGCATTTGTCACTCAACTTTATGAGGCAGTACATTTGGTTCCATTTCTTGAACTTCTTTTATTGAATTACAGCATACACACAATAAGGAAGCCAATCATGCATAAAAATCTCAGTGAACTACCAAGAAACGGGGATGCCAGGATGGCGCAGCAGGTTCAGTGCCCGTCTTGCAGCCCCAGGGTCTGAGAATCATATCCCAGCCCTGGCTCATGGGGACCCATATGCTGAACTGGGGTGTGCCCTGTTTGGTTGTCACCAGGCGTGCTTCCCATGTAGGAGGCCTCCGGTTCAGCTCCCACCCTGGGCGTGCTTCCTAGGTAGGAGGCCCCTAGCGGGGGCATGCCTCCCATTCGGGAGGTCCCCTGCTTGGTTCCTGCTCTGCACAGACCTGCGCCCACCTGTGGAGTGAAACTAATTTATATGGAAAACTAATGACCTACAACTATGGAGACTGCTCTGGGCCCTCCCCCTTCTCTTTGTCTCTCTCCCTCTCTCTCTGTCAAAAACAATAAAAATAAATATTTAAGAAAGAAATGGTTAGGCCCACATAAGCATCATTCAAGTCAAAAAACAGAACATATTCATATCTAGCATCTAAGATATATTCCTTGTCTCTTACAAATCACTAACTCCATGCCTCCCAATCATGTAACCATTATCTAGGCTATTCTGCCTATTTTTGAATTTTAAGAAAACAATATAAAAAATAAAAAATTCTTTTTCAGCACAAAACTATTCCAAGAACAATTTTATGTCTTCATCAAAGGTAAACGTTTTACCATTCAAGGCGTTTTGAACAGAACGAAACAAATGATAATCTGATTCTGAAATGTTTGGCGAATATGGTGGGTGTGGTAATAAATCCCATCCAAGTTCCAACAACTTTTGACTCGTGACCAAACTTGTTTGTGGTCTAGTATTATCATGGTAAAAGACAACACCTTTGCGATTCACCAATCCTAGACATTTCTGTTTGATGGCACCACTTAATTTATCCAATTGACAACAGTACACATCCGAATTAATCGTTTGGTTCCTGGGAAGCAACTCAAATACACAATACCTTTGAAATCCCACCTTTCTTTGGGTGGGAACGCCTTGAGAGGTAAAACATTTACCTTTGATGTGGATATCAAATCATTCTTGGAACAATTTTTATTGGAAAAGATACATTTTTCTGAGCATGAAATCATAGTTTCCTGAAAGATGGCAAAAGATAATTGAACAAAATGGACAATACATTGTTGAATAAAGTTTTTGTTTTCCATTTAAAAAATCGCCTTTCATTTACTCACCAAAAATGCAATTACTTTTTGGTCAACTCAATATTCCAATCTCCTTACTCTCTGAGTTTATATACACACGGAGAGAGATGTAGCAATACGGTAGATATGCAAAATTTTAACAAATGGTCAATGGACAACAAGGTAGCACCTAAATAATTCATCAAACTTCAATAACGGATTCTCACAGCTAGAGCATTTCTGGACCATGTTCACCACAACGCACCGCAATCGCCAGGTCGGTGAGAAGAGGACGCTGGGGCCGTTCCCCAGAACAGCGTAAATGCTTTTCCTCCTGAAGAAAAGTCACAAAGGCTGCTTTGGCAGCTTTTGAAGAGAAGTGCCCACGAACGGAGAAAAGGCCCTGCATCCACCGGAGACCGAGTCACCGCCGGACCTGCGCGGAAGCTCCCGGAGGAGCCGCGGCGGTCGCGGGAAGCCTCGCGCGCAGGGCACTAGGGGGTGAACGCGCCGCGAATCCCAGGCAGGCGCGGGAGGGCAGAGCCAGCCGCGATAAGGGATAAGCCTGGACGTCAACAAATGAGAAAATCCTATCCCAGATATAGGGAGGCGCTCGAAAGAAGACGTAAGCCGGGGCACTTCCGCTTCCGGTTTCCGCAACGCGATCAGCATAAAAGGCGGAGCTTCAGGAACCCGTAAGGCGGAAACAGGGACCTGTGAGTGGCTGCGGTCGCTTCTGCTAGACGACTGGGGATGCATTAGGTCGTGAATCGAAAATAGGCTCTCCGTATTGACCAGTCTTGAAGGGCAATGCCTGGCCGGCAGACCGAGCGCAGGGGACTGAATTAGAAGCGGGACAGATTAGAGGGCGTGGCTCCTGGCGCAGTCAGATCTAAGACTTAGTGTCTAGGCAGCAGGAAGCTCATTAAATGCTTCTCTACAGGCCTTTCTCTTTATTTCTTCAACAGTTTGCACCGATGTGCACATATTTGCAAAAATGAGCCTGCTAGTCCATAAAATGGTCTATACTCGTTCACTCAATTCTTTCTTTAAACCTTTAGTTTTGCTTGAGATTACTTCTAATAGCATGCAATTAATTCATTTAAAGTGTGCCATTTAGGGATGCGGAATAGCTCAGAGGTTGAGCACTTGCCTCTCAATTGTGACATCTGGGGTTCAATTCCCCACCCTGGCCCATCCAAACCCCATACGCTGAATTGCAGTGCAATTTGTAATTGCTGAGATGGCTCAGGCTCAGCGGCAAAGGTTTCCACCTCCCATGCAAGAGAACCCAGGTTCAGTTTCCGCCCCACATGGACCCACATCCCCCTGTGTGGAATGAAACTATGTCACAACTAATGATGCACAACTATGGAGACCTCTCTGGGCCCTCCCCCTTCTCTCTCTTTCAAAACAAACAAAAAAATTGATTGTGATGATGGATGCACAACTCTGTGAATATATTAAAATCCACTAAATGGTACACTTTATTTTATTTTAAAAGATTTATATTATTGTTTAAGAGAAGGTGAGAGAGAAGGGGGAGGGCCCAGAGCAGTCTCCATAGTTGTGTATCATTAGTTGTGGCATAGTTCCGTTCCACACAGGTGGATGTAGGGCCTTGCAGGGCAGGAACTAAACTGGCTCAACCCGCTGAGCCATTCTGGCAGCCCCACAATTTATTCTTTTTTGTTGCTGTTAAATTTATAAGGTTAGGGGAAGCCAGGATGGCTCAGTGGGCTAAGCACTCACTTTGCAGCCCCGGGGACTGAGGATCGAATCCCGGCCCGGGCCCAAGTGGACCCATATGCCGAACTGGGGAGTGCCCCCAGTTCGGTTCTTGCCAGGGCGAGACCCCGGCCCAGTTCCTGCCCTGTGCAGCCCCGCGCCCACCTGTGTGTGGAAAAACCAATGCTGTGCAACTATGGAGACTGTTCTGGGCCCTCACCCTTCTCTCTGTCTCTGTATCTATCTCTCTCTCTATCTCTCAAAAAAAAAAAAAATTTATAAGGTTGACATTGATTAGTAAAAAATACATAGGTTCCAGGTGTACAATTCTATAGTACTTCATCTATGTGCTGCATTGTGTGCTCACCATCCAGAGTCAGCTTTCTTTTCATCGCCATATATTTAGATTACCTTCCCTCCTCTCCCACCCACCTCTCCCCTTATCCTCAGGTAACCACTAAACTATTGGCTGTGTCCATGAGGTTTGGTTTCTTTGTTGCTTTCAGTTTTATGATCCACACGAGTGAAATCATATGGTTCTTAGCTTTTTCTATCTGGCTTATTTCGCTTTGCATGATGATATCAAGGTCCATCCATGTTGTTAGAAAAGGCAGAATTTCATCTTTTCTTATCGCTGGGTAATATTCCATTTATATATGTACTACAGCTTTTTTCATCCAGTCATCTATGAAAGGGCACTTTGGCTGTTTCCATGACTTGGCCACCGTGAACAGTGCTGCAATTAACACTGGGATACATAGGTCTTTATGGATTAAGGGTTTCAAGTTTGGGGGGTAGATACCCAGGTCATAGGGTATCTACCGGTCATAGGGTAGCTCCAGTCTCAATTTTCTGAGGAATCTCCACACTGCCTTCCATAGCAGATATACCAATTTGCATTCCCACCAGCAGTGTGTGAGGGTCCCTTTTTCTCCACAGTCTCTCCAGCACTTGTTATTCCTTGTCTTGTTGATTATAGCCGTTCTAGCAGGTGTAAAGTGGTATCTCATTGTGGTTTTGATTTGCATTTCCCTAATAGCTAATGAAGTTGAGCATTTTTTCATATGCTTATGGGCCATTTGTATGTCTTCATAGGTGAGGTGTCTGTTTCGGTCCTCTGCCCATTTTTCAATGGGATTGCTTTTTTATGTTGTTGAGTTGTACAAGTTCTTTATATATTTTAGATATCAGCTCCTTATCAGAGGCATTTTTTTAAATATTTTCTCCCAATTGGGTTGCCTCCTTGCTTTGTTGTTGGTTTCCTTTACCGAGCAGAAGCTTTTTAGTTTGATAAAGTCCCATTCATTTATTTTTGCTTTTACTTCCCTTGCCTTTGAGGTCAGGTTCATAAAGTCCTCCCTGAATCCAAGGTCTATAAGTTTAGTACCGATACTTTCTTCTATGCAGTTTATTGTTTCAGGTCTAATGTGGAGGTCTTTAATCCATTTTGAGTTAATTTTGGTATATGGTGATAGATCTCAGTTCAGATTTAGTCTTTTGCATGTGGTTTTCCCAGCACCATTTATTAAAGAGGCTTTCTTTTCCCCATTGTATATATTTTTCTCCTTTGTCAAAAATTATCTGTCCAAATATTTGTGGGTTTATTTCTGGGTTTTCAGTTCTGTTCCATTGGTCCGTGTATCTGTTTTTCTGCCAATACCAAGTTGTTTTGATTATTGAGGATTTGTAGTATAGACTGAAGTCAGGGAGTGTGATGCCTTCAGCCTTATTCTTTTCTCGTAGGATTTCTTTCGTGATCCGGGGTCTTATGTGGTTCTGTATATGAATTTCTGACTGTGCAGGGAGGGTGTCAGTGCCTCTAACCCCAACATTGTTCGAGGGTCAATTGTATTAGCATATAGAAAAGATAGTTTTTGAGCTGATTCTGGGTGGTGAGCACATAATGCGATGTATAGACAATGTAATGTAGAATTGTACACCTGGAAACTATGTAATTGATATCAATTAATGTCACCCCAATAGATGTAACAAAAAAATAAATAAATAAAAGATGGTTTTAAGAAAATATGGAGTTCCTAGGATGGTATCTGACAACAAATGTGTCAGACCTCATAGAAAAAGATATAAAACTTTACTGAAAAACATCATCAAAGAATGCCTAAGTAAATACAGATACTGAATTCAAGGCATTGGAAGGTTTCATAACAAACATAAAGGTGTTCATTCTATAGTACCAATTCAATGCAGTTCCAGACATGATATCAGTATGATCTTTTCTGTCCAACTCTTAAAGCTTATTGTTCAACGTAGATGGAGAAAGAAAAGGCACAGAAGGGACAAGTCACTCTTGAAGAAAAACAAGTTGTAGGACCTGACTCTCAGAAACTAAAAAAATTCATATAATAAAATTATGAAAGATGGTTCTATGTGATATAGGGATTAACATATGGACTACAACAGATGGGAGGCCCAGAAACATAAAAAATTCACAGCAAAACAATTTATGGGATCTGGCTTTCTGATTAGTGTTCAAGAAAATTCTACCAGCAAAGAAATTAAATTGGACTTCTCCTGATACAAATCAATAATGGTTAAAAGAATATTTTCAAAGATAGTGTAGAAGGATATTTTAGAAACATTTTTTTTTAAAGATTTATTTTTATTGTTTTTGACAGAAAGAGAGAGAGAGAGAGAGAGAGAGAGAGAGAGAGAGAGATACAGAAACAGAAACAGAGAGAAGGGGAAGGGCCCAGAACAGTCTCCATAGTTGCACATCATTGGTTTTTCCACATAGTTTCATTCCACAGGTGGGAGCGGGGCTGCACAGGGCAGGAACTGGGCCGGGGTCTTGCCCCAGTGAGAACTGAACTGGGGCACTCCCCAGTTCAGCATATGGGTCCACACGGGCCGGGGCCGGGATTCGATCCTCGGTCCCCGGGGCTGCAAAGTGAGCTCCTAGCCCACTGAGCCATCCCGGCTTCCCCTAGAAACATTTTATTACTAGAAGAGAGTAGGACCTATTTATAACTGCATATTACTGTCCCAACACAATCAGCCACAGACCACAAAGGACAAAACCTATAATCTGACAAGTCAGGTTTATTGGCTCATTAAAAAGAGGGAGACCACACACCTGAGGAACTATATAGAGTGTCCGACCAAACAAAGGAAGACACTATGGACATTGTAGGATTTGGATAAAGGAGAGAGTTCAGGTGAAATTTAAATGAAGTCGTATTTTTGATAGGCTCAAAGTAAAGTGACACTGTGAGCTACAACTACATCTAGGAAATATCAGACAATATTTAGAACTAAGTCAAAATTTAAAAAACCTTAGATCATGGGGTTGGGAGGGGAAAATGGGTAGAGGGGAACAGATATATGGCAATAGATGGAAATTATATTTTTTTATGGTGAGCACACAGTACACTATACAGATATTTATCAAATTACAATATTGTACAACTGAAATGTATGTTATTACCTGACGTCACCTCAATTTTAACATTATTTTTTAAAACAGACCACATCCATGTAATATAGCTAAAGGGGTATGAAAAGGGCCATCTATGGCCTTAAATGCTTATATTCAAAAACACAAACTGGAGAGATGCCAGGACAGCTCAACAGGTTGAGTGCTCGCCTTACAGGTGCGAGGTCCGGGGATCGAGTCCTGGACCTGGCCCGTGCGGCCCCATATGCTGAACTGGGGCGTGCTTCCCATGTGGGAGGCCTGTTTGGTTCCATACCGACAAGGCCCCACATCCACCTGTGTTGAATGAATCTATGTCAAAACTGGTGACGTGCAGCTGTGGAGACTGCTCTGGGCCCTCCCCCTTCTCTCTGTCTCTCTGTCAAACAATAAAATAAATCTTACACACACACAGATTGAAAATTAATGTTAGATTTCCAACTTAAGAATAAAACATCAACTATCATTACATCTATATATGGACCAAAAAACTGGAATTTATAACATATTGTGTATCTAGTCTCATGTTTAAACTTGTCACCTTCGCAGTACTCTGTTTAATACAATACACCTATCAAGATGCTTTTTTCACTGATCAAAACAGTTTTTAACCCGTCAATTTTGATGCCTTTAGGTGTTTCTGCTGTTTTTTGTTTCACCTCTTCAACATTGGCAAAATGTTTCCTTTTGAGGGCTTTTTTCATCCAGGGAAACAAAAAAGGCACTCAGGGCAAGACTGGGTGAATAGGGAGGGTGGGGCACAGAGGTCATGCCATTTTTGGTCAAAAACTGCTGTATTCTCAGCATTGTGGGCAGGTGCATTGTCATGGTGAAGAACCAGTCATCTGCCATAGCTAGGGATGTTTCTTCTGCAAATTGTGATGCAACCTTGTCACAACTTCCAGATTAAAAATGTGGTTGAGGGGATGCCGGGGTAGCCAACAGGTTGAGCACTTGCCTTGCAATTGTGAGGTCTGGGGATTGAATCACAGCCCAGCCTGTGCAAACCCATTCGCTGAACTGTGATGCAACTGGTAACTGCCAAAATGGCCCAGTGGCAAAGGGTCTCGCCTCCCATGCAGGAGGCCCCCGGTTCAGTTCCTGCCCTGCATAGCCCCACATCCACCTGTGTGGAATAAAACTATGTCACAGCTAATGTGCATAGTTTTATTGCTCTCTCTCTCCCCCTCTCACCTTCTCTCAAAACAATAAAAAAAAAAAAAGAAAAAAAAAGAAAAAACTAATTGTGATTGACTGCCCCAGAGGAAGAAACTTCTCATGCAAAATCCCTCTCATATCAAACAAAAATAATTCTTGTTTTGGGGGGGGTCACCCCCCACTTGTATTATATATGATAGTCACAGGATGTAAAGTACAGCATAAGCAATATAGTCACTGGTACTGTAATAGCCATATACAATGTCAGATGGGCAGTAGACTTGGCATGGTTGTCACTTTGTGAAGGGTATGAATGTCTAATCAATATGTTGTTTTGTGCAGCTGAAACTAATTTTTAAAAGACATTGATAAAAGCAACCCCACGTTTGTAACGTTTATAAAGGTTCTCTCTCTGAATTTTCTTGTGCAAAAGATGAGGTCCCAGTGGAAGGCTTCCCTAGACTGAGGATATTCACATGGAAGATCAATGGGGCTTCCCCACATGCTTCCATTCCTAGGGCTTCTCTTCACTGAGTCCTCAGTTTCCTATGGAATGAGTGCCTACAGAAAAGTTTCCCACAGTGATTGCATTGGTATGTCTTCTCCCCTGTACCGTCTTGTGAGCAGTCAGGTTAGATCTCCTATTGAAGGCTTTGCCAGTCCCCGCATTGGTGGAGCTTCTCCCAGTATAGGTTTGCATGTGCACCGTCAGAACCTCCTGCTAAAAGTTTTGCTGCAGTCACTGCACAGATGGACTTTCTCCCCACGGTGCACTCTCTTACGCAAAGTCAGGTCGCTGCCCCTGATGAAGGCCCTTCCATAGTCATCGCATTCAGAGTTTCAACCAAGTGTGTACCCTCTTGTGTATGGCGAGGCTAGAGCTGGATCTGAAGAATTTCTTACACTGGTTACACTCGTAGAGTTTCTCTACAGTGTGAATTCACACGTGTATCCTAAGGAACGAGTGGCGACTGAAAGCTTTCCCACACTGAAAGCATTTGCAGGGTTCATGACCAGCATGAGACTGAGTATCCATGTTAAGGGCTGAAGGATAACTAAACACTTTCCCTTCCCCGCATTTTTTATGTTCATTGCATTTCCCTCCTTTGTAATTTCTCTTGGGCAAATGTTATCATTTTTTCTGACTTTTCCACATAATTATATCCATGGGGTTTCTCTCCAGGTTGAGTTAGTGGTTGTTGATTAAGGGACGGTAAGTGGTAGCTACTGGCTTTCTTTCATTGCTCTCAGAGATTCTCCCCGTCAGAAAGTCTGCACTGTAAAGATAGTAGAATCCCATATTAGAAGTTGCTACCATTTTCAGAGCATGCCTACGGCTTCCACCCTCTTTTGAGCTCTTTCAAATTGAGGTAAGTGAACTCAATTTCTACAAGGTTCTATCATAGTCATGACATTAATAAGGCTTATTAGGTACAGATTTTTTTCTGATAATTGCTTACACAAAAACTGTATTATGTGTCAATATTCACTACACGAGTCATATTTGTAGACATGCCTACTTGTGGGAACTCTCCCTGAATAAATAAATTTTGATATTGGTTTAGAATGTTCCCAAATTCATAACAATACTTAGAGACTCTCTCCTGAGGCACACTTCCCTTGGGTGAAGGCCACTGGCCTGAAGTCTCTCCCCTATGGTTGTGCTGTCTTTCTCCCTCAAGGTAAGCCCAGACCCCAGACTTCCACTGCAGACCACCAGCAATAAGCCCCAGAAAGCCAAACCGCTTCCCGCCAGTGGATGGTTTTCCCAAATTTTATTCCACTTTGCAGTGGTTTCTTTGCAGTGATTTTTTCAGTTAAAGTTAAGACTTCCAGTCTAAAATGAATGAAAAAAAATTAATTCTTGAATAAATAAATGCTGAGATAAAGGTGATTTTTTAAAAAGCTAGGCCCACCTAGATTTTTTTTTATTTTCAGATCCTGACCCTAAATATGAGAAGTCAATATGACAGGGAAGAATAGACCAGCAGTTAAAGATTTCAGCAATGAGAAGGATTTGGCAATGACAGGAATGAGGGGTGGAAACGGCAAGTGACTTGCTAAGAAACGGCATTGTCAAAAATGAGACGGGGGCTAATAGTCTGATAGAGGTCACTATCAGGCAAGCAAAGTTTGGGGACAGTGGGGAAATGGACAAACAAGTAGGCTAAGTTGTGTTCCCATAAAACTGTCTCTACAAAAGTGGAAATGTTCTGGAAAGAGGAAGCAGGGCAGATCTTTCACTGAGAGCAAAAGAAAGTGGGAAAGAAAAGAGAGAAGGAGAGAAAGAGAAGCTGAAGCTTCAAGAGGAAACTTCCCCCAAGTGGGCTGAGATGATCTCTCCAACAAAAGAACATGTTAGAAATGTCCTGACTGGGCTCCTTTCTTCCAGTGCTCACCTGCCCAGGTGTCTTGCAGAATTCTCTCCTTGTTCCTCAGCTCCTCCTGCCCCACCGGGTGAACACACAGAGATGACACCCTGCACAATGCGATGCTTCGCATTCCGGCTTGGACGCAGACTGGGAACAAACAGAGAAAAATCATTACTACAATAGAAATCATAATTCCAGAATATACAACAGATTGCAAACTATCCAGGGACCAATCAAGTGGTGTCCTCAGGCTTCAGCCAGGCGTTGACCGGTCAGCCCTGGTGTGACCAGAGCAGGGCAGTGGTCCTTCTGTCTCTGCAGGGTGGGTCATAAGGGTTCTGCCGGTGGGTGGTCATCTTCCATATTTCAGGTCCCCAATCCGTGGCTGCCTTCTTTACCCTGGCGTGGCGCATTTACAGAGTGATGCCTGCTACTTTACAGTTTTGTTTTATGAGCTGTCTTGTTTTACAATATTTCTAAAGTATAAGCTATTGGTAAGAAACAGGCTGAATATCAGCCTAAGTCTAGGGGCTCTATTACCTTACAATTGAGCAGGTTCTAGAAAATAGGTCCAGAGTTAGCAGCTGAGAAAGAGTAAATAACTCTACTATTAGTCATAAAATTAAGAGATTTATCTGCCACATCAAGGGTCACCCATACATTTTCCCCCCATTACTATAGCAGTCTCTTGGGGAGCTGCTGGGCACCTCAGACCCTGTCAGTCAACCATAGACATTTGTGGAGGAGTTGGTCCCTATTCCTTTCAGAACAGGGGACAATCCCTTTTCCAGTGTCTGTTTTGCACAAGGGCATGGCTGCTTCAGATGAGCAGGGTCCTCCTTATTCCAGAGGTCTGGGTTTTGCACCCATAGCAAGCTCCTTCGTGTTCCTCTTCTGAGGTTGCTGGGGTGGCCCTGAGGTGACAGGTTTTGGCCCATCTATTACTGTGACCACAAGTATGGCCTTTTTCTGATCTTGTCTCTGGTCTCACTCTTTTCTCTTTTCTAGTTATCCCTGCTTTTAGTTACCAAAGACATTGAAATAAATTTCCTGGCCTTCCTTAAAATTTGAAAGTTCTCATTAGGAATATAACTAACAATGGGTTAGAATAATTGTAATACCCTGCCAGGTGAGGAAAAACATCAAGCCTAATATAAAACATAAAAAATCATTTTGATAAGGTATAGACTGTCTTCCCCCAGGCAAAAAATCCCCCAATTCCAGCAGCGGACCAGCAGTTCAAAAACACCCACCCATCCAGCACTCCAATCCCATCCATCCCAACCACACACAAAAACTTTCTCTACAAACCTTCCACAACTCTCTAGCCCCTTTTTCTTTTTTGAAAACATACATATTTAATTACATGCAAAAATCTCCTTATCCATTAGCATCTATAACTCTCCGAATCCTAGTTTTTACTAACAACCGAAAAGCAAAAGTTAGCATTTCCACTGGTAAATTTATAAACACATTTTGTAACTTTTAGAAGCATAAGTTTTGTTGCTATTCTCATATATAACATTTTGGAAGATGTTTATAAATAACTATCTTTTACACATTGGTGAAAACAGAAAGGACTTTAAAACTCAAACTAATTTTAGTAAACATCTTTATAGATCATATGATCCTGAAGAGAGCTTGGGTTAATATTTATTTAAGCCATTGATTCCTTAAAGCCAATTAAACATTATATCTGACAACATTCTCCAGGGGCAAAGATACCATTCCATATACAAATTGTATATAGATATTAGATCATAGACATAAACAGAAGTGTCAACAATTGCAAAGATGAGATTTTCCTGCAGTTCCAGAGAACCCAAAACCAAAAGCAGGGAAGGAGGGCAGGGAGGAGCCCATTCTTCAGAGTAAAAGTCCCTCTTTTTTTTTCCCCAGACTGTATTTGGGGATTAATCAGTTTCTAATAGAGGCAGATAATTATAAGTTTGTCCCAGGGCCACTAAGACAACAGTATCTAATTTTGAGATAATGTCCCACCCTATTAAGGGGGCAGGACTTTTTGGACGTTTTTCCATGTATAGCCAAGGGGCTGAGAGAAGAATGTGGTGATAGGTTTACGGGTGACCCCCTGTATAGAGAATGAGGTTTCTGTGTCCAGAAGGAAGTCAACAGGCTTTCCTTCAACCTCAAGGATCACCCGGGGCTCTGGTGTCCCTATGATCTCCTTCACGGTCCGGATGAGAATGGAACCGGGTCGCGGTTGTCCGGGAAAGACACCCATCCAGGGTCCGCTGAAATCAGCGGGGCGCGCCTACCCTTCTCGGGTCTCCTCTTTTGGCGACCCGCCTCCGCTCCACACCAGTGGCAAGGGCCAGTGTACAGTACCAGTATGGAGGAACCTCAAGCAGCACACCGAGATCAGGGAGAACACAGATTATGCTAGCGGGCTGGAAGGATACAGTGATCCCTCGTTTTTCGTGGTCAATGGGGACCAGAACCTTCCGCGAAAGCTGAAAAACCGCGAAGTAGGATTTGCCCCCGGGATTGGCACCCCGTAATGGCGTGCCACAGATGCATAGCTTCTGCCCTCTTTGATCATATCTAAAAGTTTCACTTTTTCGCTGATGGTCATCTGCTTCTTCCTCTTGGGCGCCCCGGAGGAAGCTTTCGCAGGGGCACAGCGCTTAGGCGGCGTTATAAGGGCTTAATTAATAAAAAAAAGTGATCGCTTAAACAAAACAAGTTATCGCCAACACAACACTAAAATACAGTATGCGAGACAGTCAACATCATGGACAAGACTGGCAAGATACAACAAGAGAAGATGCTAGGTGAGGCTGCGATGATGCGCAGACCATCAACTCACAGGGATAAATCCACTGGTACTCTCATTGGTCGATGTCGCACCGGAAACCAATCACGCGCCTTTATGAGAGCCCTTGGGATGGACTCTGAGTCAGCTCATCTCTTTGTGTGACATGCAGGGATCCTTCTCTCTCGCGCATCCACATGAAACAACGCTCCTTTCCGCAATGTGGCTGCCGACATGGTTGTATATTCTCGTTTTTATTTTTTGATGAATATTTGGGGGAAACCCGCGAAGCACTGAAGCCGCAAACCATGAAGCGCGAAGTGGCGAGGGAACACTGTGATTCCAAAAGACTGAGCCCCTCCTTGCTGGAAAACTGCTTAGTTTCGGGAGGGTATCGTAGAACTAAAAGAGGAACTAGCTCAAGGGAGGGGAGATTTCCCTATCAAGGTTTGTTTTGAATTTTCAATCTCCTGTCTTTAAAGTCCCAAGATACTAATTGGTTTCTATGAATTGCCCTGGGAGGTGAAGGCACCCATACCCCAAACACCCCTGATGTTTTTATTTCTAAAAAGCACATAATTATTAAAGCGTAGGTCCCTAATGAGAGTTAAGAAAACTGCATTTATTCTCTATTGGAAAGGGGCTGGATCCCCACTGTTAGGGCTGAAGGGTGCAAAAAAACTCTACACAAGGACAAAGAAACAGCCCCAAGTGCCTCCCCGAAGAGACCCCCACCGCCAATGCCCACAAGGACCTCCCACCCCACCCCCAGGGGGACGGGATTTTGAGGAGCATCCTGTTCTAACACAGGAAAAGGATGTTTTCTAAAATCTCCCAAATCTTTTCTTCTTTCATTGGCCGGCATAAAGGCTCACTAGAGAAGCCCCACCAGAAATTGTATTAGAGGGGACACTGACTTGCATCAAGTCAGTAAGTTGGGGCGGGTTGCCTGGATCCATGTCTCACAAGCCGCTCGGGAATCCACCTAGGATTTTGTTGATTCCTAGGAAAAACACAAACATAGCCTCTACCCCAAATTAGTATTGGATCAGGGCCTTTGCAAGTTATTTTTGCATAATTGCCTTCCGGAGATTTCCAATGTCTCTCCATTGTGGAATATCCTGTATTCGAATTTAAAGTGAATAAAGCAAGGTTAAGAATGTTAATAGGAGTAGCCGGCATGGGACCGTACTCTCCCTTCTTTATTTTAGAAATTTGGGCTTTCAGAGTGCGATTAGCACGCTCAATGATTCCTTGTCCCTGTGGATTGTAAGGGATGCCTGTGACAGAATTGTGCAAAAGTTTTAACTTGTGTGGCGTTTTCTCCTGTTTGTGCAGTAACCACAAGAAAACCTGAATAATAGCCTGCTATAGCAGAGAAGCTCTGTTGAAAACGGCAGCGGAAAGCGTAATAGCCAAGGGGGAACGGTAAGATGCAGGAGGGAAAACAGCTGCTGAAGGCGGTTTCAAAGCCTGTACTACAATGGGAGGTTTATCCTCGGGAAGATAACAGGCAGTGACATTGTTTATCTTTTCCTGCTCCTCTGGGGAAAGCTCTTCAGTATCCCATTCTAAATCTCTATCTCTTTTCTTTGTCTTTTTTAAAGAATTTTAGTACCTCATGTGAGGGATCAAGGGAGTCCCGAATAAGACCCCATACATAAAATGTCTCTATAAGGAGATTTTCAGGCCCATAAGCGGTGTACCAATCTCGTAATTTTTCACCTATTTTTTTCCAAGTTTTTTATTAAGAGTCCCTTCTTCAAGAAGCCAAGGACATACTTGTTCTACAAATTTTAAAAATGTTTAAATCTGACCTTCTGAGGTCTTAATTCCGCAATGTTGTAACATAGAGCGGATAAGCTGGGCAAATAGCCGTTGTAATGATTCAATTTGTCCCATGTTTTTATAATTTTTATAACCCTCCCAGTATGTGCCTAGCAGATGTCAGAGTTGCAAGACAGACAAAGGAGGGGAGGCCTCTGATGGAGACCCAGACAGATGCCCGCCTAGCTACGTCCTTCACGGGAGCTTAGGCGCGTCTTAGCTAAGGTGTACTCGTATAAAGCCCAGGCCAGGTCACTCTCCAGATGGAGGGTGAATCACTGTTATGCCGTATGATGTTGCCACAGAACCGCAGGTTAGGGTCCACTCAGATCCCGTAGCTTTTGACCTTGGGACCACAGATTTGAACCCGGCCGGAGGACCAAGTCAGGCTGCCACACACTCTCACATTCACACTCACATACACTGGAGGTTATAACATTCCCTCCCAATATTTTTTATATTTATTTATTGACTTACTGACTTACTTATTACTTATTTATCCTCTTTCTTTCCTATTCTTTCTTTCTTTTCTTTCCCTTTTCATTCCTTTTCTTTCTTTCCTTTCTATTTCTTTCTTTTTTTTCTTTCTATTTCTATCTATTTCTTTCTTTCTTTCTATTTCTTTCTATTTCTTTCTTTCCTTCCTATTTTTTACTGGTATCTTTTATTCTCTCTTATTTTTATTATTTTTTATATGCTCCTCTCTCCCATTATTTTCTGAGCATGCACCTTTCTAGAGGAGTTCCTCACCTTACCTTTGCTGAGTTCTTGAGGTTGAGTTCTCCAGTACTCAGGTCCCTGTTTGGGGGCCACTTTTGCCAGGAACCAGCCTGGATGAACAAAGTCCCTGAGTTCAAGTGGTGGGAATTGAGACGGACCAAATTGTCAGCTGACTGTCCTCAGTAGGAGCAGCCCCAAGTAGCTTGTTTGTCTTATATAGCAAAAGTTTACCATAACAATGAACAGGCAAAGGTCATGCATTAGCATAGCAAAGCACGGTGAAAACAGATCTTTATAGGAAGTAACAGCTCCTTCCAGAAAAGGCTTTGACATGTAGATCATGGGCCATCATGCAAAGCTATTTATACTCACTTTTCTATATCTAATCACCCAGTTACCCCCAAGGGAGATGAAAGGGGGGACTGAGGCTTTGCCATCAAGGCCCTGGGCCCGGCCCTCCCAGTAGGCCCAGGGAACCAAGGCTTTGCCATCGAGGACCCCCCGAAACCTTTCCGTTCAGGCTCACGACTGGCTCCCAACACTGACTGAGATGACTATTGAGCTAATATGAAAAAGGCACTGAAAATATTCAGAAATATGAGGCAATGAGAGCATTATCTAGAAAGTCCCCGGGCCACCATTAGAGGCTAAGGGTCCAGAGGAAGCACAGGGACAAGTCCCGGTTGGGTTGTAAGGCCCCAGGCCACTGGGAAGAGATACTTCCACCCTCAGGGAAGGGAGACGCCATGTTGGAAATAGAGAAATTTCCAATTACCTGTGAGCAGGTTGTCAGCAACCCTAGAGCCATAGCTTCTGCCTCAACGTTGTCCTCCCTGAGAACATCTGTCTTAAGCAGACAGAATTAGAGGACAAGAGGGGAGACGTGAGAGACAGGCCATGTCTTGATTCATGCCCTAGATTCCAGCTGCCTCGCACAACTCCTGACCTTGCACAAAAGCCAAGCACACGCCCACCAGAACACACACACAGGTTTCCTAAGCACCCAGGAAAGTCCTGTTTCTCTCACCAGAAAAGAAGGTGGCAGTCCTTGCAATTCATGAGGTAGGCTAGTCAACTCTGGTGACTGCTGGGGGTATTCAACTGCAGAGAGGTTTAGAAAGTCAATTACCCAAGTTTATAAAATGAATACAAGAAATAATGTAGTATTATCCCCTAAGCCAGTGGTCGGCAAACTGCGGCTCGCGAGCTACAGTTTGCCGACCACTGCCCTAAACATTTCAAACCCAGAAGACATCAACCCTGAAGTGAGCAGACTTGGGATCTCCAGGGGCTCCACTCCCACCTTGTCCTGGCCTTTGGAAGCACTAAAGAAAGAGGCTCCCAGAAAAATGAAAGTGGCCAGGGGGGAGCTGGGATGGCTCAATGAGTTGAGTGTTCGTTTTCAGCCCCAGGGTCCGATGATCATGTCTAGCCTCAGACCAAGCGACCCATACGCTGAACTGGGGTGTGCCTCCAGTTCAGTTCTCAGTGTGGTAAGTGTCCCATGTAGAAGCTCCCCTGCCCAGTATGACTCCTGCCCCAAGTATGCTTCTCATGGAGGAATCACCCAGCAGGGGGGTGGGGGGGGGTGCCTCCCATGCAGGAGGCCCCCAGCCCAGTTCCTGCCCTGTGCAGCCTGACACCCACCTGTGGAGTGAAACTATATGGAAAACTAATGACCTAAAACTATGGAGAGTGCTCTGGGCCCTCCCCACTCTCTCTGTCTCTCACTCTGTCAAAGAACAATAAAAATAAATCTTGAAAGAAAGAGAGAGAGAGAGAGGGAGAGAGAGGGAGAAAAGGAAGGAAGGAAGGAAAGGAAGGAAGGATGAAAGAAAGAAAGAAAGAAAGAAAGAAAGAAAGAAAGGAAGGAAGGAAGGAAGGAAGGAAGGAAGGAAGGAAGGAAGGAAGGAAGGAAAGAAGGAAAGAAGGAAAGAAAGAAAGAAAGAAAGAAAGAAAGAAAGAAAGAAAGAAAGGCAGCCAGCTAGGGCATGATCTAGCTCCAGGAGGATGTTCCAGGGGAGCAGGCCCACATGGGTGTGGCTGGAACTTGGTGACTGTGGTGTCTAGGGAGGAAAGTGGCAGGAGAATGGGGAAGGAAGGACCAAGAGCTGGGGCAAAACCACAGCAAACACACATCTGGATTTACACCTTGTAACTGGCAGCTTAGCAGAAGAGTTTTTTTTTGTTTTTTTGTTTTTTTTTTTATATTTATAGAGAGTAATTATTTTATCTTCAGTGCATATTTATTTCTATTTTACTTTTGACAGATAGAGAGAGAGACAGAGACAGAGACAGCTAGAGAACCGAACTGTGGGAACTCCCCAGTTCAGCATGTGGGTCCTGCCTGGGCCGGAGCCGGGATTCGATCCTCGGTCCTCGTGGCCCCAAAGCGA
>PVKE010033252.1:0-18034 GCA_004027555.1 Craseonycteris thonglongyai
ACAGAGACAGAGAGAGACAGAGAGAAGGGGGAGGGCCCAGAGCAGTCTCCATAGTCGACAGCATTAGTTTTCCATATAGTTTCACTCCACAGGTGGGCTCGGGGCTGCGCAGAGCAGGAACTGGGCTGGGAGCCTCCCACATAGGTCCCGGCAAGGACTGAACTAGGGGCACATCCCAGTTCAGCATGTGGGTCCACATGGGCCAGAGCCGGGACTTGATCCTTGGTCCCTGGGGCTTCAAAGCGAGCGCTTAACCCGCTGAGCCATCCCAGCTTTCCCAATTATGTCTTCAATAAATGTTCTTTTTCATGAAAGCCTATGGTTTCTCTCTGTTTTTGCTAGACGTGTGGGAAGCCTGGCCTCCAAATAAAAAAATTTAATTCCTACATGTTGATAATATTTTTAATTTTAGGAAATAATAAACTTAAAACAGTGGTTCCCAACCCTAGACGATCTTCTAAATCTACTTCAGGAATACTCTACCAGCCTCTTACCTCCTGTTCTCTTTCTAGATTCTGGGTCTAGACAGCTCTGGAGTGGAACCTACATGGAGGCTTTTAAGTAAAGTGTCTCAGGAAGTTCCAATTTAGAGGACTGAGCTTATAAGCTAGAGTTTCTCAGGATTTGGTCCTGGTGTAACCCAGTCAGACTGATCTGGACACTGAAGAGAAGGCTGAGTCCTAGGCCCTGTCTGGGACTTATTGAGTCAGACCTTCTGGATGGAAAGGTCAAGAATCTGTATCTTGGGGATGCCAGGACAGCTCAAGGGGTTGAATGCTCATGTTGTAGCCCTGGGGTCCAAGAATCGAATTTCAGCCCCGGCTCATGCGGAATCATATGCTGAACTGGGGTATGGCCCCAGTTTGGTTCTTGCTGGAGTGAGCTTCACATGTGGGAGGTCCTGGTTTTGCCCCCAGCTCTTGGGGGGCATGTCTCCCATGCAGGAGGTCCCAGGCACAGTTCCTACCCTGCACAGCCCCCCACCCACCTGTGTGGGATAAAACCATGTCAAGAACGGATGACGTACAAATATGGAGACTGTGCTGGTCCCTCTCCCTTCTCTCTGTCTCTCTCTGTCTCTGTCTCTCTCTCTGTCAACAACAATAAAATAAATCTTTAAAAAAAAAAGAATCTGCATCTTAACTATCCTTAAATAATTCTCAAGCATGTCTATGCTTGGGATCTACAACTAGTAAATGTCTGATTTAGAATAAAAATTGATGATTGCTAACATCTACCTAGTAATATAAAAATATTATTAACAAGAATGCTCAGAGAATTGAGAATTCTAGTAAATTTAATTTTGTGGCAATTCATCTTTAACTGAACCAGAAGAACACCCATCTTCCATGCCTAATGATAAAATCTGAAATTTCAAGAATTTCCAAAATACACCTACTAAGATTCTATTTACAATCAGGGCCCATGGGCTCTTGGGAAAAAAAGGAAGAGAAGTTGAAGAACTCATACTTGGTCCAAAGTCAATGGGCTGATGCCAGCAGGGAAGGCAGACAGGGAGAGGTGGGTAGTAAAAATAAGAACTTTATTCACCAAAAAAAGAAAACGCATACAACTCTGCAATACACAGGCTATATCTGTGTCATAGGCCAAACAGAAAGGAAATACGGGATGATTTTCAATGCTGAGGTGGCTAGTTAAATGCATAATGTAGCACAAAGAAAACGGTGGCTTGTGTTGTCCAGTCCTCACTGAGATGTCAAAGTGGGAGGGGACCACACCCAAGAGTACTGAGAAAGTCAGAAGGAAGTCCACTGTGGCTAGAATTTGAGGGGAAGAGCATTAGTCCTGTGTGATGTGTTGAAAGCATAACATTTTTCATAGCACATAAGATGCAAGTGCTCAGAAGTTCCTGAAATCATTAGGAAACATTTTTGCAGTGGGTGTTTTTTTTTTCTTTCCAGATATTAGATGTGCATGCAAAGGGAAATACTCTTTTGCTACTGTTTGTGAGATTCATAATGCCTAAGGAAATAGAGATTGCATATGGTTTCCCAGATGAAAATTACAGTATTCTAAAATGCTATACGCCTACCATAGTAATTGGAATAGAGAAGGTCATCCTGCAGTGAGGAGAAAGACCACTAGACTGGCCATCAGAAGCTGAGTATATTAATGCTGGGGCTCACTCTCTGCTGTACAACCTATAGCAACTTTAGGTTCCTCTGTAATCTACAATCTAGGGTTCTGCTTCAATTAAATTATATAATAAATAGGAAAGTGCTACTATACAAAGGTGAGCTAGACTGTAATTGAATTTCCTCTTGCTTGAGGAGCCTTGATGAAGAGTGTACAGTTCTCTTGAGTAGTTCTAGAAGGTATACCTAAATGCCTGTAAGACTTAAAATATATAAAATATATCTGGGCCCTATATATTTCTGATATGGGAAAGAGAAGATATATATATCTTTTCAGGTGAATCTTAGGGACACCAGAGGCTGAGAACTACCGCTTTAGTGTGGAGGTCAGTGGTAAGTCCACAGACCTCTGACAACTGGAGTTCTGGCTTTGCTTCCAACAAACATTTCTGTAATGTGGGAGGAGACTTGGTTGAATTGTGAAAAGGTCACTAAATTCTCTATGTTTCATTTTTTTCCATTTGTAAAATGCAGAGCTGGAGTCACCAGTAAATATCTACCTTTTTAAAGCCAAAGACTCTTTTATTCAATGAAAATTTTACTTGGAAGCCTTAACATGTGATGATGATGATGATGATGATGATGATGATAATGAGGAGGAGGAGGAGGAGGAGGAGGAGGAGGGGCATAACTGCTTCGATTTCTGTTCAGCAGCCTCCCACAGGATTTCAGAAACCATTGCCCTGGAGGGTCAATAACATCCCTTCTAGCTCTAGAATTCAATCAAGTCACAGAAAATTTTCATAAATTTATACTGGCTCTATTCAGGAGGCTGGAAGTTTCAGATAGAGCTGGAATTTCACCCCTTTGCTGTCATATCTTTTTCCTGTTTGCTCTGTTTTTCAGATACTCTTGCCACTGGCTGCCATCTAGGTTTGGCCAAAAGGACACAGTGGCAGGAGATTGGAGGACAGGAGAAAATGTAAACCGGAATATTTCAACTCTTCTTTCTCTGTGTTGGGCATAGTCTCTAGTAGACACCTTCCTCCCTCCTCCCAGATCTGACCTACTGGGGGACAAGATTGTGCAGGTTCTCCTTGACTCTAGTAACACCATTTACCACCACCCCCCACCCCCCAATTTCCCAGTGTCCCACCAGCCCTAGGGATGGAGGCAGCTTCTATCCATCTGTGTTCTATTATCCACGCTGCCTCACAATCACCCCTTTGGCCTTTTAGCTCTTTCGGGACCTGTGTAACAAGTTCCCTGTATTAATTTCCCTCTCTTGAGCTACCTGGCAGGGACTCTGTCTTTCTGATTACTTCCTGACTGATAGTGGTGTTGTTGGCATTACATTACAAGATCCTTGAGAAGCATGCTAAGGAGTTTGCATTTTATGCCCTAATGTTGGGAACTTTTTGTTTAGAGGAAAGTAGTGGTCCCAATATGGGTACTGAACTAGAAAAGCAAATAAGAGGACACGAGGAACAATGACTGTTCACATAATACAATGGAACTGTTTCACTATTCAACTTTATCATGAAATGTTAAGTATATCATGTAAATGTTACACATTTACAGCTATGTTTTTCCTTGAGGAAAATATTGTTCTTGTATCTTGGGAGATTTCTGCCTACAAATATCTCTTGGCTACCTGACCCACCTTTCTTTTTCATTTTGACTTCCAAAAGAGGATCAGATGGCATATAGGGTGAACCAAGTTATCATTTTAAAGGAATTCCATGGTAAAGAAGGTAAGGATAACTTAAGAAAAGCAATTCCACTCTTTGCTATATACCCAAGATAAATGAAAGTGTACATCCACACAAATACTTTCATACTAATGTTCTTAGCAGCATAATAGTCCCAAATTGGAAACAATGTAAAGGTCTAGCAACTGGTGAATGGATGAACAAAATGTGTAAATTCATATAGTGGAATAAAAGGAACTACTGATGCATCCTACAATGCTGATGAGTTTCAAAAACATTATGCCAGGTGAAAGACTAGACACAAGAGACCACATGTTGTATGATCCTATTTATATGAAATGTCCAGAAAAGGCAAATCTATATAAAGATAGAAAGTAGATTAGTGATTGCCTGGGGTAGGGATGAGGGATGGGAGTGGGGATTAACTCAAAACAGCATGATTAATCTTATTGGGTTGATGAAAATGCTTTAAAATTAACATATGGTAGTAGTTGCTCAACTTCAGAAATGTACTAAGAAATCACTGAATTGTACATTTAATGTGAGTGAATTATATATGTGAAATATGTCTTAATAAAGTCATTTTTAAGAAGGATAAAGGTAACAGGCAGTAGCACTATATTAATCTAGGCATTTTTAGAAACGAATTACTTTGTCACTCTCAGCTACATTATCCACGTATCTATGTCATTTTCATGGACTTTCATCCTAACACAGTATCAAGAACTTTGAAGTCTGAATACATGGTCATTAGTCCGGTACTCAGTTCCATCAAAAGAGATGATATGGTTTGATGTGGCTCAGGCTCTTAAAAGTGTGTACTGATAAAAAATAAAGGGTGGGGGGTCATTTCTTAGAGGTACAGGACTTTAAACTCCCACCATCATCTAACCTCAAAATTGGTACTTTTATACCAATTCCTACCAGAAGTTTGGGGAAATATTAACTGGTGCCGTATAGTCTGGACTCAGAAGTTTAGAAGAGAATGCTTGCTTTTGTTCTCTGCACCCAATAGCTGGAAGATAAGTGATAAACAAATGCTTTTAAAAATAATTTCCGTCCAACATGGTAATAGCTTTAATTTCTGTGGTCCCAAGAATAAGAAATACTGTTTATCTTATTGCCTTGGGACAATAAGGTGCTTGCTGTGAAAGGCTGCTGCTCATAAGAAGCTCAATGACTCACATAATAATCTATTGATTCTTCCCACACTGGGTTTGTCATTACCTTCAGATTAAAGCCTCTTTTCTGATTTCAATGTTCACAGATCTGCCATCAACAGCCCAAAAAGTATTAGACCACAATCTTAGAAATAACTAAGCTGGATATTTAGTTTCTTAGTTTTATTATTCTTTCATGCTTTCTCTCTGGGAGGGAAAATAATAGGCCTCCACCCAAACCTCAGCTTGGCTAGGAAAGGAGAGATGTCACTCAATCACAGCTCTGCCGTCATTAATTGAGAAACCTCAGGATAATCACAGGACCTTAGACTCTTTCTCTACAAAACAGACTTCTTGCAGTGCCTGTATCCTTCACAGCATGGTTATGAAGGGGAACATAATAGAGGTTACCGTCTTTTCAAATTATTTACTGGAGGAGAGATTCAAAGATCTTTTGATTCTATGCTGAAATCAAGCTGAATTTAGGGGTATATAGGAGGAAAGCAACCTACAGAATTAACCTGAAATTTTCAAGTGCTGCATCAACTTTCAAATTCTGAAAGCTCTCCGCTTGGTGCTCCTTGTGCTGGGATCTTTTCAGCTGACTGGAATAAAGGAGAAACAGTTGCAGGGTCCTTTGATAGTTAAGTCTTAAGAGGGCTGACAATAGATATTACGACACCTCTCTCCAGCCACACGATTCCCACTAGCAAGATGTCCATTCCCAATCAAAATTCTGTCCCCGGGACTCTTCTCCCTTACCTCTCCTCTGCCTTACCACATCTAACATCCGTTCCCTCTCCTTTTAATAGATGCCTAAATGCTAAATGCCTGACTTATAATGGCAATTCCTGTTCCCATGGAGCTGCTGCTTTCGAGAAAGTTCAAAAACTAAGACAAGGCAGAAAATAACCTCCTCACTGGAGATAAGAAGAAGTTGTCCTGATGAGGAAATCTGTTCCCAGACTCTGTCACTAAAATTCCCCATTTCTGCCTGTTTTTCATTATTGTGCACTCCCAGAAGCAATTGCTCCCTCACAAGGCAACACATACAGTAGAAAACAATATTGATTCTACAACCCAATTTTGATAAACGCAACCAAAGTGGAGAGAATGATCTATTCTACACAAAGACAGGACCTCATGATTACTTTAAGATTAAGGTTTCATCTGCTGTTGTGCCTTTATATTGCTGGTAGAACAATAAAGATCTAGAACATTTGGAAGAAAACAACCATTACCTGTGTATCAGCTTGTGCAGGTGTATCATGTACCTGTAGCTGTGTCTGTTACAGTTTATTCGAATCAATGCACTTTAAAGTAAATAACACAAGTGGGTACTTTGTCCTCAGGTTAACACAGTTGAGATTTTCTTTCGAGTACCTGTCTTCACATAAAAATCTGAGAAAGCCTTTGTTTTTTTCTGCATCAATATCTCAACAAATGTAAATTTCTTAACAGTCGGGAGTTTCTGGTTTTATCAGTTGTTTTCTTATTCCAGAAAGAAAAAATCAAAAATTTACTAAAAAAAAGGTAATAATAATAATAATAAAGTAACTAACACACGGCAGATGCGATGCTTGGCACTGAGGAGACTGCACTGTCAGCCCTGGCCTTCCAGGAGCTCAGCCTTTGGAAAGGTAGACATATGAATCTGTAGAACACTGTGCTAAGATATTTACAAAGGGAAATAGGAACACAGATGAGGTAGCAAAGAACCGGGGTAAAGAAAAGAGAGCTTGAGAGAAATACATAGGAGAAGGGACATTGATGCTGGCTTCAAAGGATGAATTGAAAATTTCCTGGTTGGACATGAATGGAAAGGGCATTTCAGCAGAGGCAAACTGATTAAAGACCTCAAGACATAGAAGTGTCTGGCCTGTCTGAGGAACATGTAAACCTGAAGGTTTCTAATGCTGTGCGGCCTTCAGCCTCACCATAATTTGCTGGGTTTGTTTAATTTTTCAGTTTTCTCAGCCCCAGTCAAAACCAAGTGAATCAGAATATCTGAAAGTGAGGACCAGGAATCTGAATTTTTAGAAGTGCATGTCATAAAAGGTTGAGGACCATCTGATTTACACTATTCTAGGTAGCATGGGAAATTCAGGGAGGGGCAAAATGACTTATGACTCCACTTGTACTATGGTTATGTGCCTATAGACTATTAGGCAGGCTGGTAAAAATCAGTTCCAAATATGCTCAATCAAACAAACCGAACTCACTGTAAATTTATCATAATTTATACAACTTCTATGAACAGAATCCCACTTACTATAAATTGGAAGAGTCAAAAGGCAAAGTTCTAACTGAGCCTATTTGAAATGGGAAATGTTGTCCAGGCTGTTTTCAGCTCCGAAGACAATCTTCTTCTTATAGAACACTGGGAAATGTTGATTAAAATCTCTCCCTGCTCAGTAGCACAAAACTCTCAAGAATTCTCCAGAGTCATCTCTGGGCTGTTCACAGGAGTCCTTTCATCATGGAGCTTATTTGCATGGCTATGCAGTCTTGTGTGACAGCAGAGTCTCTGTGAGGACGACAGGACAGAAGCTGTGAAGCTGATGGACTTGTCTGAGGCACAGAGCCTGAACCAGAAGGACTGGATGCTTCAGACAGAGATGGACCTTTTTTCAATGGGTACACGAGCATCGGTGCAAATTCATGATCCCAGATCAGCAGCTGAGAAAATGAACTGGGCAAAGCTATACAATAAAGCGAGAATGAGGCACAATTTTGGCAGCCACTTAGTTATACACTAGGGTGATTTGTTGATTTCAGAGTCATTTCATTGTCATAGTCACCTATCATCCCAACAATTGCATGCACAAATACCTGAAGTTAATTTAAATTAGTGGTTTAATATTGATAAATAATTAAATGAGCTTTGACTTAATGTTTTACAGCAAAACGTTTTTTGCCCCTCTAAGGTAGTATTTCTCGTTTTGTGGCCAATGTACTCCTCCATCAAATTCTTAGCTGAGCTTGTTAAAGTGCAGAGACTTGGGTACTACCCTTAGCCTTCAAATCAGATTCTCTGAGGGCAGGGTCTGGGAAGTTGCATTTTCACATGCTCCTGCAGATAATTCTTAAGCAGATGAAAGTTGCAGAACCTCTACTCTAATGTCCTTGGTCAAACAGCCCTCTTTAGTACTGTTGAAGTAAGATAATTAAACTGGGAACCCTTACTGGGACCAATCTGATGGAACAGAACTGGTATGGAAATCAATGAATTTGGGCCCTAACCAGGCACAGTTCATTAAGGACACAAATGGAACAGTCCAGCTGTGAAAAAACCTAAAGATCTGATTACTTGAATTAAAAAAACCTCCCAAATTATTGTGACATTGTGAAAAGAGTAAAAATTCAGGTCTTTTCAATGTCTTTACATCACTGGAGCTGAGTGTATTGGGGGGAGTAAAATAAATCCAACATGGCTCATAAAGACTCAGAGGAAATCATAAAATAATAGAATTGGAAGACACTCTAAAGACAGTTCAGTCTGGTGTTCTACTTTACAAATGAAGAAACCGAGCCTGGGGAGGCCTAGTGATCAAGGCTCTCCAGCTAATTAGTGCCCAGGAACCAAAATTTCCTGACTTCTGTCCTGAGATTCTTTATATAGTACCTCTTCTGACACTAGAATAAATTCCCGTTACTAAAATGTTTTTAACATTTTGGGGTTTTTTTGTTGTTGTTTTTTTTCCTCCTTAATCTTGTTATCTGCTTGTTGAAAGAAAAAGTCCCTAAATAAAAAGTACAAACTAAAATGCTCACTCATGGGCCAAAAGAAAATGTAAATGATTTGATGACCCCAGGAAAGTCATTCGATCATTATTCATTCATTCAACAAGCACTGTGGAATGATAGGTTTCTTCATACCAAGAGAACAGAAAATGCTCGAGAGAGAGAGGGGGAAAGAGAGAGAGAGAGAGAGAGAGAGAGAGAGAGAGAGAGAGAGAGAGAGAGAGAGAGAGAGAGAGAGAGAGGAAGTGCCCTTTTGGTAGGGTGAGCTTGCTGCTCATCTGTCTTCACTTGCTGCATCCAGTCTTCTCTTTCATTGCTTTCAAATTAAACTGTCCACCCCAGGAGACCAGGCTCATTCAGGCCCTACCTTTCCTCCCATTATGCCTCAACATTGTATGCCTTCCCCACCTCTCTTTGGTCGTCAAAGACCAAGTCAGAATGAGAGTCTTTGCCTCCTTCTTCAAGATTGTTCTCTCTTCTTTCCCTGCAGTGAACTTCTGTTATACAAGTGTACTATACTGAATAAGAGACCAGTATTCTTGTTTTCCATTAGTTAGAATTTTGCTAGTGTGTCTTTGGTAGGCCGTAGAATGTGGTTAATGAGTATTGGGACTGTAGCTGCACTGCTAGTTAATTGTTGGGTTCCCTGTGACATGCTCACAGGTGTCTCTAGCTCAGCAATTTTCCCATCCTCCATCCACCCCTGACATACCCGCTCCTCTTTCTTTGTCCCCCATCTCACCAAATTATGTGCCACATGATAGCCAAAAACTGAGGGTGGTCTTTTACCATTATCTGTCCCTCAAACAGTAACAATCTTAAAGCATAATCTTCCTTCCTAAACATCTCCAGGATTGATTCACTTTGCTTTACCACCACTCCTGGTACCATTTCTAAGGCTGCCTCCCCCCATTTACCTTGATATATAATAGTAACTTCCTCCCTCCAACCTTGCCCTTGCAATTTTGCTCCAGTCTGCAACCGGGATAATCTTTCTTAAATTCTCATGCTGTCACATCCCTTGACACTATCACTTCACTGCTTAAACCTTCTCCCTCTCAGGGTAAAGTTTTGACCTGTTCACAGCCCTTAACTGATCAAGTCCCTTGCCAGCCTTCCAGCCCCATCTCTTTCTACTTTCCCGCCTTGAACTTCATCTCCTTCCAGACCAAACTGCTCACAGAGTACCTGAGAATGTGACCTTAGTTAGACATAGTGTCTTTGCAGATATAATCAAGCTAAGATGAGATGATTAGTATGGGCCCTAATCCAAACTGACTAGTGTCCTTATAAAACTAATAGAAAGATCCCATGTAAAGATGGAGACACAAAAGGTGAATGGCATGTAATGACAGAGGCATACGTTGGAGGGATGCAGCTGTAAGTCAAGGAAAACCAAGGATTGATAGTCACCACTAGAAGCTAGGAAGAGGAAAGGAAGGATTCTACCCAGAGTCTCAGAGACAGCATGGCCTCAGTAATTCCTTGATTTCAAACTTCTAGCCTCTAGAACTGTGAGAGAATAAACTTTTGTTTTTTTAAGCCACTCAGTTAGTGGTACTTTGTGATATCAGTCCTAAGAAACTAATGACCACTGTGATTAACAAGTCCCCTTTCCATCCCAGGGACATCTGATGCACAGTCAAATCAAATGAATCCAATTCACCAATTAGGCACTGGCATTTCTGCCCAACTGTTCAGGGGTTTATATCTCTGTGCAAATAAAGCTTTAATTCACATTTTTAGTAACAAGTGGCTATCCAGTTTACATTGTGAGATTTTAATTGTATTACTAGAGAATGTATGCTCAATTTGTGCCTTTTATTGGTGATGCTCTGTTTTCTAGCTTACTAAACATTTACTTTACTTCCAGATAATTGCTGTGGCTTAGATTTTAATTAACTATCCTTATTAACTTTATGGCCAGAGCTACAGCATAACAATAATTTATTACTAAAATATGCTTGCAGACAGAGGACAAAGTGGTGAAGCGGGCAGCATTCAATTAATTTTGGTCCCAATGAACTAATTTATTTTAAAGCCCAAGCACGGGGACCAGTCCAGTGTCATGGTGAGACCGCCTTGCCACAGCAGCTGTCTTGGCTGGGCAGCTTCTTCACAATCAAAACATTCAAGCCCCAGACACTTCTTCAAAATAGCAAAGCATCCCTAGAGGAAATATAAAAATGCCTGTATTTCTACAACAGTTTTTATTGTCAAGCCTCTGTTATATCTTTATTTCTTGTGATGATGTAATGAGCCAACCAATAGGCACTTCTCTGCACCACCCATGTGTCCACATTGCTTTGTATAGTTAGTCAAAATAGGCTAGGTTCTGCCATAATCATAAACAACTCCCCAAATCTCCTTGGCTAATACAGTAAAGACTTATTTCCTACAGTGGTTCATTAATGCCCAGAGGACAAGAGCCATCAGCATTCATTTATTATGACTGACTCACAAAAGCAAGTATGAGTGTATCCTGCTAAGAGTTCTCACTGGATTGCAGTGATAATTATCAGTCTAACTGTTTTTCTCTTGTCTATTCTCTCTCCCACACACATACGTAACTAATCTGTACCTTCTCCTTTCTTTTTAGCCTTAAACACGCCCTCCCCATATTCACACTCAGCTAATGACAATGACTCTTAATTTCTCTGAGTAAACAAACACAATGGCAAAAGAATGTCCACACATTCCCATAACCACACTCATTTACCTCCCTGCATCTATTCCCATTTATTCTGCCTTCTCTGCTAATACTATGAAAGAACTATCTAAGATTCTATACCTATGCACTAGATCCCAGTCCCTCTTACCTACTCAAAGCATTGCTCCAAAATTTCTCTTCTCTATCCCCCATCAATAGTTTTTTTTTCTTTTCTCTACTAGATTATCCTTAGCAAGACATACGTGTCAAGAAGTGTAAGGGGTCTGAGATTTTACTCTATTTAAAAACCTCAAGTAGCCTGCCACAGTTTCATGGCTGCTAGCAGAAGCTATGAGACTCCTGAATCAGAGACAAAGGCCTTGATTACTGATAGCAACCACAGTAGCCAGAGATCAGCTTTTTATCACACTGGTTCTCTGAACCCCACATGCTGATGTAAAAAGGGCCAGGTAACACCTGCACACTCAGTGAATTGCATTACAAAAGAGGAACCCTGGGACATAGGGAGTTTGAATTATTTAAATTTACTGGACAGTAAACATATCTGACTTCTGTTTTAGAGGGAGATACTCTCTTTGTCTTCAAAAGTTGTTCATCATACAAGTATCTATGGCAAAAAGCAATCGGTATCTCCTCACAAGACGTGCAAAACTGAAAAACTACACGTGGAAAACTGACTTCTAACAACAAGCATACTTTAATTTCTCCCATCATTAATAAAAACTTTTTTGACCCCATATCCTCTCTATCTACCACCCCATTTCTCTGCTCCTTTTTATAGCTATAATCCTTGAAAGACTTGTCTATGGTTGTTGACTCAAGTTTATATCTTTCTCTTCTCTCTGGAATACACTACCATTAGGCCTTCATCCCTACACTGCTTTGTCAAGGCCACTGGAGATTCTGTGTGCTAAACCTAAAGCTCAATTCTCTTTTCATACGTCATGACCCATTTGCAGAATTTGACTCAGCTGATCCTTCCCCCTTTCTTGAAACACTTTCTCCCCTGGGCTTCCAGGACAACACTCTTTCCTGTTTTTGCCTTATTCTTCACCTGCTATTCCTGCTCAGTTCTTTTAGCTGGCTTTCCTTCACCTTCTATCATGCTGGAATGTTTCCAGGGTCAGAACTATAGCTCTTTCACTTTTCTACCTATCAGAATAGATCCACGTATCGATGAATATATCCAGGATATATAACCAGGATTGGATATTAGATATCCAGGATTATGGCTTTAAGGTCATCAATGGGATAATAACTTTACAATTTGAGCCTGTCCTCTGAAATCCAGATGAATAGAATGTCTATTCTATGTCTCCCCTCGAGTGTCTTTTAGACATCTCAAACTTAGTGAGTATAATACAGAACTCATAATCATCCTACCCCTAAGCCTGTCCCTCCCATAAGCCTGCCTACCTTATCAAGTGACCATTCTATTATTCCAGCCACTTAGGCCAAAATTTTCGCTTCTTCTCTATCTTTTATATTCCACATTTTATTGGTAGCAAATTGTGTTGGCTCTATCTTCAAAATACATCCAGAATATAATCATTCTTCACAACCTCCACTGTTAACATTTTGGACTAAGCCAACATTATCTCTTCCCTGGATTATTACATTAGCCTCCTAACTGAGATGCCTGTCTCCACTCTTATTTTCTTTCAGTCTGTGCTCAGCACAGATCCTTTTAAAGCATGTCAGATGATGTCACTCTTCCAACTCCAAACTCTCCAATGGCTTTCCAATACATTCAAAGAAAAAGCCAGTCTTTACAGGACTTTTTGCTCCCCATCAAATCTTTGACTTCAGCTTCTACCACTTTTCCCTCTGCTCTGCTGGTCTTTTGCCCCTCATCCCCAACAATGATCCTGCCTTATGTCCTCTGTCCTTACCCTTCTGTCCTTACTATACTCTTTCTTCCAGATATTATCATTGTTTCTTTCCTAATCTCTTTTAGAACTTTGCTACAATGTCACATGAACTTATGATCATAAATGAAAAACTTACCCCCATCCTGAACACTTCTTATATACCTTGTAACCTTATTTGGTATCAATAACATTAAGTAAAATCTGATCTAATGTATACAGTCATTTCACTTTATTCATGATAGTTATGTCACTTGTGAATGCTGAATTGACAAATACTGAACCATTCATTGCTCTTACAGTAAGCCTTGGTCACAATGTTTTCTTCAACCATTTATCCATAACCTTGTTCTACGTGTGTGTCTGGTTTCTGTTTAAAGACACTTTACTCAGTATATATTGCTGATTCATTAATGTTGAACCTAAAACTTATGTCAAAACAAATCTTATCTAACACACATATTTCTCCATAAGGGACATCACAAACTTCCTATACTAAGAATAACTAAGGAACAATTTAGCACTATTCATGGGGGGCATTTTAAACTATGAAATCATTAACAGCACAAAAATTAGAAAAATGTAGCACTAAATAGACAAAGAGAGTATGAGAGTATGAAAGCATGAGAGTATGAGAGCATCAATAAGAAGGCAGAGCATTGCCTCACCGCTCTGGCATGTTTACAAATGATCAGAGCACTCTTGACTTTCTAAATTGTTTGGCCAAGTCAAGATATGGCTGTCTTCCATTTATTGATCAGCTGGGATCGTTTCATTGCTCTGGACAGTTCCCAATTCTGGCTGGGCACAAGAACCTCACAGTATGAGGGTGATTACTGGAGGTGGTGGTTTTAAAATACAGATGCTCTCTCTAGACCACACTCCAGAGCCTCTTATTCACTAGAGCTGCGCTGGAAACTGAAGATATACTTTCAAAAGTCTCCCAAGGTTATTCCATACACAGCCATGATTAGAGGCCAGGACCAAAAAAGTATCCATGTTTAAATAATTCCACACTGGGGGGAAAGCTTTCTTTGTGGGCCCGCTCAGAAACAAACTCAAAAGTTAAATATTACAACCAAGCTCTGCTGAGAAAACATTTTCATTTATTAACCTTTAGACTCCTCTTAAAAAGGCAAGTAAGCAAGTAACAATTTAACACGTGTTAATGTTTTACTTTCACAGAAGTCAGTGAAGGAAAACAACCCATGGATTGAATTTCAAACTGGAATATTAGCAATATAAAGGCCAGAGTGAGAGCCACACTAAGACTTCTTATGGTATTATCATAGCTCCAAGCAACAGTTTGATTAAAATGAAAATAACTCAATTAAGGAGCACAGCAAAGTCCCAGAAGAAACAATGTTGCCAGAAACTCGAACTTTTTAGAACAGTATGTTCTCCAAACATCAAATAACAATCTAAATGCATCATTAACACTCAAAATCTCCTCCAGTTATAGACAGGCTTTATTAATTACTTTTGCATTGATTACTCTCAAAATTATAAAGAGACACTAAACAGTCAATATCCAATAACAAAGTAAACCCACAACCACAATGTACCATGTATAGAAAGGACAGACAAAAACTAAAATGCTGAAGAAAGTTTTAGTATTATTTTATATGACATTCAGTATAGTTGAAGAGATGCTTAGTCAGTGCTTATTTACAATGACTCAAATGAGGTAATGTATTATATACAGCCTTTACCATGGTATCCATTTCACAATAAGTGTTTAATAAGTTTTCATCCTAACACCTCCGGATTCTGGAAGCTTGTAAGAAATCTGATGTGCATTAAACCTCCCGGGTGACTTTGGATGCCACTTCTTGACTGATGGCCAGACTCCTAAATAGTACAATTAAAATTCTCAAACTAAAGAGAGACGTAGACTGCCCTAATTTATTTTTATTTTATTTTTTTATTTATGTTACTGTATCAGAGAAGGTGGTAGAATGGGGGAAAGCCCAGAGCAGTCTCCATAGTTGTACATCATTAGTTGTGACATAGTTTCATTCCACACAGGTAGCTGTGGGGCCACATGAGGTGGGAAACAAATTGGGGGCTTCCCACATGGGAGGTAAGAAACTTCATCACAGGGCTCAGTGGTTACCAGTTGTGCCACAGTTCAGCATATGGATCTGCATGGGCCAGGGCAGGGATTCGGTTGCTGGACTTTAAAGTTGCAAGGCAAGCGCTCAATCAGTTGACTTATCCCAGCATCCCCTGGACTGCCCTAATTTCTACCCTAAGAAGATTGTAATCTTTTCCAAAGTATGAGTTAGTCAAGGAACATATTCCCCATCTTAGAACACAGCTCTAGTGTTGGTGAAAAAGCCTCAAGTAGTTTCAGACTTTTCATTCCAAACATCATATGAAGTACCTAGACAGAGAAAAGAATATCATGCGTAGAGGAAAAAAAATCTCTTGGGAATCTCTCCAGGCTTCTTCATTTCTCACTCCTATTTTTCATGAGAGCCCTTCACTGTAGGCTGACCAGACATACCATTTGAAATGGTACAGAAAACAGTTGTACTGTCCCATTTCAAACAGTACACATGGTCAGCCTACTAACACCTTGAATTTAGCTCAGTGAGACTACGCTGACCATACACACCATTTGAAATGGGACAGTACTGTTGTTTTCTGTTATATTTAAAATAGTGTATCTAGGGGAAGCCAGGATGGCTCAGTGGGTTAAGCATTAGCTTCGCAGCCCTGGGAACCAAGGATCGAATCCTGGCCCCAGCCCTTGTGGACACATAAGCAGAGCTAGGGTGTGCTTCCCATGTGGGAGGCCCCCGGTTCAGCTCCCAGCTCAAAAGGGCATGCCTCCCCCAAACCTGGCCAGGTTCCTGCCCTGTTCGTCTCCCGTCCACCTGTGTGGAATGAAACCATGTCAAAAACTGATGACATACAACTATGGAGATTTCTCTGGGCCCTCCCCCTTCTCTCTGTCTCTCTCTGTCTTTGTCGCTTTCCTTTTCTGTCTCTCTCTGTCTCTGTCAAAAACAATAAATTTTTTAAAAAATAAAATAAACTAGTACACCTAGTCAGCCTACTTCACTGGCTTTTTTTTCTACCCACTTTATTTCTCCAGAACTTAATGCTTAAGGCTTGTCTTTGATACCTTAATTCTCATTCCCTAAGATCTTCCCATGGCCTTACTCTGAGCAATACCACCTCAGACCTACTGAATCACAGCACATTTTATGAAGATCCTCAGGTTATCCATATGTGTATTGAAGTCTGAAAAACATGGGCCTAAGACACCCAATTTAGTGCCCTCATGCTTCACGGTGGCCCTGGAGAATTGTAAATTGCACATTTAGAAGTTTATGGACAATTCAGTAACAACAGGGAGCTATGAAAAATTTTTAGGCAGCAGAGTAAAAGAGTACAGGCCTGAAATTAGTTCATCTTTTTGGCCAATTGCACCAAGGTTTTTAAATTACAGTACTTTGGCTTGTAAGGGAATTTGAGTAGAATCTGAGAGCTTGATTTTAGAGCAAATATCATACACCTTTAAAAAAAATTAACTGGCTTAGAAACTTATAATTGAGGAAGAATGAAGTTATGTCAAGTCATGTGTTCCAGTTAGGTTAACATCTACCTTCCTGCCAGAAGAAGAATCCTCACAATAGGGTGCTAATCATTTTCAACCACAACCTGAAGAGGTCATACAGTTATTTTTTTCTGACATGCTTGTAATTTAGTCTTACAAGTATGAGTCATCCTTCTTACTAAAACAGAAATTGGATCCGGTGCCATGGAATTGTACAGAAATAGCTCATGGCTCAACTCTCCAGATCTATCACTCTGCTTTGACTTTGTTTTTGAAAAGTGAACTCTAACTTTATGGGTTTTGACCTTAGCAACCACCAACCCTAGATTTTTTTTACTTTCTTTTTTCAATGAACTGGCCCCATTGGTTCAGCAAACAAAAGCCAGACCTACCAACAGCAGACACTAACAGATGGTAGTCAGAAATAATACGTATAAGCAAATTCAAGAATAAGAACCAAAGATGAACATGTAAAGCACCAGGAGACAAAAGGCATGAAGACATTCCTGACCCAGTCAGAAGGGAGAACAGAAGCAATGGTAATAGGATCAGCTAAAGTTCCAACCTCCCTGATATAAAATTAGCAGCTACAGTGTTCCCTCGCCCCTTCGCGCTTCATGTTTTGCGGCTTCAGTGCTTCGCGGGTTTTCCCAAAATATTCATCAAAAAATAAAAATGAAAAAATACAACCATGTCGGCAGCCACATGGCGGAAAGGAGCGTTGTTTCATGTGGATGCGTGAGAGAGAAGGATCCCTGCATGTCAAACACAGAGATGAGCTGACTCAGAGTCCATCCCACGGGCTCATAAAGGCGCCTGATGGGTTTCCGGTGCCACATCGACCCATGAGAGGACGAGTGGGTTGATCCCTGTGAGCTGATTGTCTGCGCATCATCGCAGCCTCACCTAGCAGCTTCTCTTGTTGTATCTCGCCAGTCTTGTCCATGATGCTGACTGTCTCGCATACTGTATTTTAGTGTTGTGTTGGCGATCACTTGTTTTGTTTAAGCGATCACTTTTGTTATTAATTAAGCCCTTATAATGCCGCCTAAGCGCTGTGCCCCTGCGAAAGCTTCCTCCGGGGCGCCCAAGAGGAAGAAGATGATGGCCATCAGCGAAAAAGTGAAACTTTTAGATATGATCAAAGAGGGCAGAAGTGATGCATCTGTGGCACGCCATTACGGGGTGCCAATCCCGGGGGCAAATCCTACTTCG
>PVKE010033253.1:0-18031 GCA_004027555.1 Craseonycteris thonglongyai
TTCGGCACTGCAATACTACTGCCACACAACAGGCAAACGCATTTACCTTTTAAATTAATGAAACAATATGATCCCTCCCAGTCTGTGTTAAAATTATAGGTTCGTTTTCTCTTATTTGGTCCACTCATTTTAGGACTAAAAAAATAAAAATAAAAATAGTTATAGAACTACAATATCATATCAAATTGCCACCATAATAGTAGATTACCTACCTCGCTTTTAGTTTATTTAAAATCGAATATATCCAAACACTGCGATCCTAGCTAACCGTCACGACCCGATCAGTCCAGCAACCGCAATCCAAATGGCAACGTGGCGTCTCCCGGTTGGGGGGAGGAGAGTGTAAAGAGCGCAGCGGCTACACAAGACGCGACATGTACAAAGGCGAAAGCTAGGGAAACACTTATACATACGATATCGCACACATACCAACAAATATAATAAACCTGTGTAGATACTCAAACCATATTTTAAAATTCTAACAAATGTATCAAAATAAATTATAGTTTTACTTAGTGTTTATGAAAAACTTCTGATGCAGTCACATAATGGCGGGCGCACACAAATCGTGCCACGGGCGCCATGGTGCCTGCATGCACAGGGTTGGGAATCCCTGGTCTAGACCGATATAATGTCATACACATAATAATTATTAGGGAGAAAACGTCATGTCTCTAAATCTCACATCAAATTAGGGGCTTTTGTGATGACTAATTTTATATGTCAACTTGGCTAGGCCATGATACCTAGATATTTGGTGAAACATTAATCTAGATATTGCTGTGCAAGTATTTTTTTAGAAGACATTAATGTATAAATCCGTAGACTTTGAAGAAAGCAGATTATGTATATATACACACATATAGGGCATATATATATATATATATATATATATATATATATATATATATATATATATATTTATTTGCTTATATACATATCAGGGTAGCACTGTACATAGCTCACACTTGCCAGAGGCAGGCTACTGTAAAACCAACATCAGAAATTTGATATAAAAAATTTTTGATATATTTATGGATGATAAAATTAAAAAGTGATTATATAATATCAACAAGCATGTGAGAGGAAAGGCAACTCTATGCACCAGAAACAACAAAATAGCAAATTCAGAATGTAGACTATCTAAGAATTATCCTCACATGTATTTCATAGGAGTTAACATCCATCAAGAAAAAGAACAGGCTATTTTTAAAACATTTTTAGAATACTAAAAATATTCACTTCTGTAATATTTGAATTTTGACAATGAGAAAATATGTAGGTATTACTTATAATAGTAATTATTTAGAAATATAGTCTATATACTACTATTGATAAATGGTGTGCTAGTTAAATTGGCTGGTAAAGAGATAATAAAACTGAATGTGACATGTTGGGATTGGATTGGGTCAAGAAAAGAGAAGGCTGGGAGGGCTCCCTTTCAATTCATTCCTGTCGTTTAAATGGCAGTTACACTATTAAAAAGGTTTTGAAGATGGGTGCTGCCCTTTACCTCCTGGGTGATCATTGGCACCCTTTAAGCATTAACTTCCCTTGCAGTAGTAAAATTCTGTCGTTTTATTTTATGAGCTCCTGAAAGGCAAGGGAATTCCAACTTTAGAACTTGGTTCAAGGTTTGAGTTGGGAGATCAGTCCTGGAATTCGCTGGGATGACATGGCTGAGTAGTGGTGCCTAGTGGGCTAGTGCAAGGACTAAACACTGAGTCTCTCAAGCTAGATTTCCTGCTTCGTTAAATTCTAGCTCCCCTATTCATTAGCTATTCAATCTTGGTGCAGTTATTTAAATTCTTGATGCTTAATCTCCTCTCCTTAAAATGGGATATTTTAAAAAGTGCTTAGGCCATTGTCTGCACACACTAAGTATTCAATGAATAATGAATGTTAGCCATAAATTATTGAAGTAAACACCAGTTCCAATGATATGATTACTTCATTGTCCAGAAAGAATTACTAATAAAGGGGGAAGAGAAGAGTTCTTCTATACTGTTATTTAACACAAAGATAAAAGAGAGAGCGTAAGGGCTCATACTATATTCAGTGTGTGTTAAAACACAATTGAAATGTGTGCTTGGTGCTCAGGGTAGTGCTATTGTACCTGAATCCCAGGAGCAAAAGGCAGCTCATGATATGAAATGCATCCCAGATTTGTTTACTTTGACCAACTAAAATATTTTTGGACTTTGTAGCTGGAAATAGTCTGACCTGTCCATTCAGGTTACTTTACACCCAGTATCTTCACACAGTGAAGTAGCAGTGAAAAAAGAACAACCAGACTTTACAACCTCATCCAATTCTGTTCACTCTGTTGGAAAATGAGTTTCATGTTAATCACAGTTATCATGAATATGTTTGCTACAAAAGAGACATTCAATCAAAACATTAATTAAAGAGAGATTTAATTCAGCTTCTTTGAGTTCAAACATCTGAGTCTTGACATTATGACAGAGGAGTTGTTTTCTTCTATAACATTTCTCACATATCCCATGTTGTAAGAGGAATTTGAAAATTTGAATAAGTTATATATTTAAATCATTATGGGTTAATTCAATATGCTGGTGAAAATTAAATAAAAGGCCATTCTGATCTAGATGGAAAACCTCAGAAGGGACCCCTGGTTTTATTTTATTACCTTAGAAATTAGTGAGGAGAGGCAGGGTAGTATAATGGAAAGCAAATTAGCTTAGGGAAGCAATTGAAAGACCAGGTTTGACTCCTGGCTCTGGCATTTACCACCTTGAGATCTGTCATGTTCCCCAGCATTTCCAAGCCTCAGTTTTCTCCTCTACAAAATGATGATATTCAAAGTGTCTATAAGTCAAGATTAAATGGGGGCTTTGCGTAATAAGTGCATAGCATAATGCCTGTCACATACATTGTTTTATTTTCATTATTGTTATCTTTTTTCTCTGGAGATCAAACTATACTATTTGAATTTTTTTAAAGAAGTGTTTCATTTTCATGGAGAATTGATGTAGAATATAAGGAGACTCAAATGGAGAACTCATTAACTGCACATGACTGATTTTAGAGAAAGTTTAGTATCAAGATGAGAATATTTTTTCTTACAAATATATTATTTATTTGAATGTATTCACTCCCAATTTGTATTTTAATTTATAAAAATAGTGCCCAGGTAGCTCTCATACTTTGTGAAAAAACTTGCCCACTTGCTTTTTAATGACCCTGAGTGCATACCATCATTCACTGTACTTACTTAGATCATTGTTTTCTTTTAAACCAATGGTACTAAATCCCCCTTTATATTATGATACATAACGTCACACACCGCTCAGTCAGGTTGGACGTGTTGGACAACAAATTATAATGAGGCTATACCAACTATTGGCAGCCAGTTTCCATGTCCTTTAAGAGCTGCTTTCTAATAGTGTATATATTTTCGCCAATGATTCATCATTCAAACAATAAATCACTGTTACTTTAAGAATCCTTCAATTCAGACCCTATCTTTGATCCCACTTTTCCAGTTGTTTGACCTGATTCTATTTATTTATTTATTTATTTATTTATTTATTTATTTATTTATTTTATTTTTGACAGAGGGAGAGAGAGAGAGATACAGAGACAGAGACAGAGAGAGAACTGAATTGGGGAGCTCCCAGTTCAGCACACGGTTCCACACAGGCTGGGGCCGGGACTTGATCCCCGGTCCCCGGTGCTGCAAAGTGAGCGCTCAACCCACTGAGCCATCCCGGCTTCCCCAAGACCTGATTCTAAAGATGCAATTAGCACTCAGTGATAGCAAGGAGTAGGGTGGCCTTTCTTGTTGTTGTTGTTTTTTAAATATATATTTTATTTATTTATTTTTGACAGAGAGAGAGAGAGAAAGAGAGAGAGAGACAGAGACAGAGAGATACAGAGACAGAGAGATACAAAGACAGAGAGAGAACTGAACTGGGGGAGCTCCCAGTTCAGCATATGGGTCCGCACGGGCCGGGGCCGGGGCTGGGATTCGATCCTCGGTCCCCAGCGCTGCAAAGTTAGCGCCTAACCCACTGAGCCATCCCGGCTTCCCCTAGGGTGGCCTTTCTGAGTACATGCCCTCACATCCATGGTTATGACACACTGCAGCAACAAGCACATTATTTTGCACATATACTATATTTCAGTGATTCTAACATGTACATTTCCCATGTTTTAATCTCACGTATCTTACAATCACTGTTGACCAGACAGTGTAATATTGCCATTGCCTCCACATACATGTCAGTATTTGAAGAATGGGTGTCATTCATTGGGTTGGAAGGAAGTCCTAAAGATGGTAGTTGGTCATTTTTTAATTAAAAAAAAGAAAATGCGGGGAAGCCGGGATGGCTCAGTGGGTTAAGCACTCACTTTGCAGTCCCAGGGACCAAGGATCAAATCCCAGCCCTGGCCCGTGCCGACCCATATGCTGAACTGGGGAGCGCCCCCAGTTTGGTTCTCACTGGAGTGAGATCCCAGCCCTGTTCCTGCCCTGTGCAGCCCTGTGCCCACCTGTGGAATGAAACTATGTGGAAAAACCAATGATGTGCAACTATGGAGACTGTTCTGGGTCCTCCCCCTTCTCTTTGTCTCTGTCTTTGTATCTCTCTCTCTCTGTCAAAAACAATGAAAATAAATCTAAAAAAAATGTATTTTTGGTGGTCTTAATGGCAGAGAGAAGGATAATACATTAAAAAAACCCCTAGACTTTCATATTGACCATAACTGAGCCAGACTGAGTGTTAAGTTTTGAGATGATCTTAAATTTGTTTTTCATGCATCTCTTATTATGTGTAAAGAGGAGACATAATAAAGCTCTGTGTCCAAATAAGTCTAAAAAAGCTATTTCAGTAAGAAAGTTTTTGAAAACAAAGTGATAAGAAACTATGATGTTATAGAGACAGTGTTTTTCTTTTCTGAGTGCTACCTAAAAAGAAAAAAAATGTGGCTTACAATGAATGGGATATTAAATTTTATAAAATACGGCAATTAGGGGAAGCTGGGATGGCTCAGCAGGTTAAGCGCTCGCTTTGCAACCCCGGAGACCAGGGATCGAATCCCAGCCTTGGCCCAGGCAGACCCATATGCTGAACTGGTGTGTACCCCCAGTTCAGTTCTTTCTGGGGCCTATGTGGGAGGCTCCCAGCCCAGTTCCTGCCCTGCGTAATCCCTCACCCACCTGTGGAGTGAGACTATACGGAAAACTAATGCTGTCAACTATGGAGACTGCTCTGGGCCCTCCCCCTTCTCTCTATCTCTGTCTGTCTGTCTGTCTGTCAAAAAACAATAAAAATAAATCTTTAAGATATGGCAGTTGGATAGTCTCAGGTAGCAGAGGCTTTAAGTTGGTTACAAAACAAGTTTTTTCACTCTATGGCC
The DNA here is from genome assembly GCA_004027555.1 of Craseonycteris thonglongyai. Taxonomy (NCBI): domain Eukaryota; kingdom Metazoa; phylum Chordata; class Mammalia; order Chiroptera; family Craseonycteridae; genus Craseonycteris; species Craseonycteris thonglongyai. Next base: position 5,383 of record PVKE010033253.1, read on the forward strand.
AGTGGGCCACATGTGGCCCAGGACAGCTTTGAGTGCAGCCCAACACAAACTTGTAAACTTTCTTAAGACAGGACGAGATTTTTTGGCAATTTTTTTTAGCTCATAAGACTTCATTAGTGTTAGTGCATTTTAGGTGTGGCCCAGGACAATTCTTTTTCTTTCAATGTGGCCCAGGGAAGGTAAAAGATTGGACACACCTGGTTTAATATGTCAACATCATTCTTAGGTTTGCTCAGATTTCACATCCTCACACAGAAAAATCCAGAGGAAGAGAAAGACCTTCATGAGCCCATTCTTCAGTTAACCTCTGTAGCGGGGAAAAAAGCTGTGTGCTGCTTGGTTTAAATCTGATTTCCTAAGCATATATTGTCAAAGGGGAAGTACATTCTCATGATTAAGATTAATCAAGGTCAAATATGAAAACCACATTGGTTGGCACATAAACTGGAAAAGATGGGATTATTAAGACAACCAACCACACAATGTCCACTACAAAGCTTTTCTTTCTCTCTGTTTTAAACTGATAATGTCAAGGCACTTTTTTTTTCAAGTACACTTTTAAAATTTAATACTATTGTTGTAACCAAAATTTCTTTTCATTACCTGATTCATTAAGCATCATATTTTCTGGTAAGTAGTTGCTGTTGTCATATTTACCTATGACAACAGAGTTGTAAAATATTTTCTTGGAACAAACATGTATGGTATGTCAGAGTTGTTATAATATTCTAGCACCTGACTATCTCTATTGTATCATGAATAGTATCAACATGTCAGAGATAGTTGGGTGAGGATATTTTAGCATAGTATATATAAAATTAAACAGTGTTCTTTGGGAAGGTATTTGCCTACAGTTGACTGGTATCAGCTAAGCATCTTTATAACCCAGTACCTAGATCAGAGAATGATGGCCATTATCTGGATATGAATGAAGAGATGGGATTTCTTCTACATTGAAAGTTTGTCTTATAATTTCTTATCTGTTTTACTTTTGAGAAAAGATTAAAGAAAACACTAAATGTTGGAGATTTGTAGATTCAAAAAAGCAAGTTCTTTCTTAAAGAGTTATGATAGGATTCTTAGATTATGGAAATAATGGCCAGCATCACCCAATTTCCTTATCAAAGGAGGGATGATTGGACCTTCTGGACTTGGGATAAAAGTTTGCATTGTTATTCTCCATACTGTGGTATTAGCAGTCAGAGATGGATAAGTACATTGGAAGTGACACCAGAATAAGAGCTTGAAAAATGTATCCAAATGTGGCAGAGCAAGCAAATTTGGAATTGGAATCAGAGGGGTCAGAAATTTGGGGAAAATAAGAGCAAAGTTCCCATAGGTGGTCAGAACTGTGGTGTGGATGAATCTCATCTGGGCTTTAACTTAAGACACATTAGCAGAGTGTGTAAGACAGTAGGCTCTGGTGTTAGAGAGACTTAGGTTTAAATTCCAGCTCTCTCATTTACTAGCAGCTTGTGACCCTCACCTAATTATGTGACCTCCAATCTCAGTGTTCTTGTTTGCAAAATAAGGATAATAGTACCTATCTCATTCTCCTTGTACATTATTTGTTTCTTTCTTAACCTCTCCTAGTCATTACCTATTTTGTTCCATTTGTTGGTTTATGTATTTTCTACCCTCCAGAAGATAACATAAACCCCATGGTTGCAGAAGCTTTGTTTGACTCATTCACTGTGTATTTCAAGTACCTTGCCCAGTGAAGAAATACGAAAATAAGGAGGGGATTTAAAGAATAATGTCTTTAAATAGGCGTGAGGGAAAGAAGTCAAGGAGAGAAAGTGAATAGACTGGAAGGAAGAGGAATATAGCTCAGCTTTCCAACTTCAATCTGTGTATGAATTTCCTTGGGATCACGTTCAAAGTGCAGATTGTAATTTCATTGGGCTGTGCTGGGGTAGGGCCTGAGATTCTGAATTTCTAGCTAGCACCTAAGTGTTGTTGTCAAGGCTAAGTTGCAGGGACCAAATTTTGAAGAGCTATGTCTGGGGTAATTGGATTAGATACTATAAAGATGGGGCTCATTTTTCAGACATTTCCCAGCGGTTTGTGACACATATCAAAGTTGGAGAATTGTGAAGGTTAATGACTGAAGACAAATAGAGATTTTAGGAAGCATGGAGGGACTAGGTGAATTGGGATTAAGTGAATATCTAATGAAAGTCCAAGAGGCTAAGGTTAATGTGTGATAATGCATAAATGGAGTTTGGAGATCTTCTATTATACTTTTTATTAGATCAAGGAAAAATGATGCCTTCGGCACTAACTCCAACACTGCTAAATTTCATATTGCTTAAAATGAGAAATTATTAACTCATTCAATTGAGGTATATTCTCTGGTCACCTTAACTGGAGTGCCTTTGAACTGTTTGGTAAGCACTGCAAAGAAATAGAAAACTTTTCTAGTACCTGAGGCTGTTTTGTGAAGAACCAACTATGCCTCACAAATGAAATTTACCTCTGTGGCCAAGTAATAGATCCCTTATTGAAAATAATGAGAAAGCAGTATCCAACATGTGTTTTGGCTTTAATAAACTTCATATTTTTTTTCATATTTGTGAGTTAAATTTGTCTGCAAGGTTTCATTTAGACTGTAGTATCAGTAGTTTCATATTCATGTTAAAGAGGGAAAGTGAACACATTAAATAATATTTTGTAGGCCTTTGGCCACCTGTATTTAGTATTTTTACATGATTTTAATGATAGAAAGGAAAGCATTGTCATTAAATTTGCACATTTGGCAGAGCTGGTATCTCATGGATGGAATCTAAAGCTATATTTAAGGTGAGGTAGAAGTATTCTATTTACTCAGGTATTTTATCGACTGATTATGTATCGATGACATCCAAAAAGAACTTTAGATTCAACAAATATTTGAGTGTTCATTGTGTGAAAGCCCTATGCTGGACAGAACAGAGACAGAAGACTGAAGTGCTGACTTCCAGGTGCCTACAGCCCTAGAAAGAAGACAAGACAATTATCTGAATAACTAAAGCAAGGTACCAAGGACTATGTCCTCCAAGGAGTGTCAATAGAAGACCATGGGAATTGTAAGTAGGTGGAGAGAGTTGTCGTCATTGTGGATTACAGACTTGATTTTGAAATTCAACAACACAATTCAACATGTAAAATACATATGCAAGTCATTTACTCTGCTGTCACCAGAGATTTATACTACATCTAGGTGCTGATTTAGGTTCTGTGGGTCTTGAAGCATATATATAGATTTTCAGTTCCCTTTTTATAGGGAAAAATATACCAAAGGACCCATGCACAAGAAGGACTCTGATATTTGAGCTTCATTAGTGTCATTGTAAATCTGTTTCTACCTAGAGCTAGAATGTAAATGTACCATTTTTAGTAACAAAAGTCTAAACTAATCAAAGCTCATTAGTCATTACTGGTTAAATAAATTATGATACATTACACAATGTATTATTATGCAGCTGCTAAAAAGGATAAGGGAGACTTATGAGGGCTGTCTGGAAAGTATCCAGCCATGTAACCATTCCCATTGTATTGACAATGGTGCATTTTTATTTATTTTTTTGACAGCCCTCATATACATACTGATATAGAACAACCTTGAAGATATTATTAGGTGACAGAAGCCAAGTGCAAGATGAATGATACAGTGTGCCACTATTTATTTTAAAAAGGCGGGGGTGGGGGGGACACATATATACAGAGAGAGATGCTTATAGATGCAGCAAATAGCTCTGAAACTGGTAGCATTGTTCCCTTTGGGAAAGGCAATGAGGTGAGGAATCAATGATGAAAGGAGACATACTTTTTTTTTTTTTAACCTCATAGCCTTTTGTACTATTTGAATATTTACCATGAAGTGCTTACAACATTTTCAAAAGTAAAATAAAGACAAGAGTAGCAACAACAACTAAAACAGAATAACATTTGATTAGGCCTTGAAAGAAGACAGCATGGGTATCTTTCTGTTCAGCTGTTGAATACAGTAAAGTTGGTTTCCACTGTTGAAAAAGCTCTTTTGTGAAGGTGTTGCGATGGGTCACCTAGAGAAGACTCAACCTCACAGAAGCCCTGTTTTGCAAATACTCATCTGGAAGCACTGGTGGGATAAATTGGAGTCCATGGGCTACTTCTGAGTTAATTAGTGTGGACCAACAAGAGAGAGATAACAAGGATCTGGACAGGACAGTGTTATGCAAACAAGAACAGAAACAGAGATGGCTGTGGGAGAGATTGGGAGGGTGAATGCGTTAGAGTCAGTGAATGTATTAGGATATAAAGGGAAGCAATATAGAAAAGAGCCACAGGAGGCGCTGAAGAAATAGGATTAATGCAGTTAGGAAAAGTAGTACCCAGTTGTATGTTCTAAGTTGTCTATCTTTAGTTATTTGGTAGTAAGTGTACAGTGTCTCATAAAACTGTTCATTTGGGAAAGCTCTTGTTGCTGTCATCTCTTTAAAGCTTCTTGCATCCTCTTCTCAATCCTTTGGGGAAGGACAGGCCTTCTCAAGGACCCTGCCTTTGATGAGAAACCAAGGGGCTTTTTCAGAGGTTATTCTTAGACCTTACCTTCTGAAATAGGGACTGAAGCATAAAATGCATTGGCCCACAAAAGAATAAATGCTTGTTCATTGTACATCTCATGTAAAAGGTAAGAGGTGTGGGTAGAATGAGCAGTCCACAGAGTAAGCTTGTTTGGAGTTCTGGGGTACCTTTTCCCATAAGCTGAATAAATGGTCATCTTCAAGTTGGTCACTAGAAGAGTTTCCCTGACATTTACACAAATAATTCTGCCTCCCTGAGGATGCTTAACATTATTTCAATTAAAGGCAACGATTTGTGTTCTTCAGAGGTCAGAAGGTAAAGCAAATTCATCCTGGTTGCAGTACTTCAAGACCTCCACTTTACATTGGGATGCAAAGAGGGCACTTTTCAGACAAGATGTTTCCATAGAGGAAGGCATGTGAGTGCCTGGGAGAAGAGGCTCGTGAGTTGGTGGGTTGCAGCTGAATGGGCACAGAAAAGATAAAGTAATGATCACTTTTTTGACATTGCAATGCTGCCTGCTTCAGATCAGGAATAGCACACTTGAGAGAGTGAAGGTGATCTTGGGGTGACTTGGATAAGATGTTTCTCAAAATGGGGTCTAGGTTCACTTGAAATAGAAGCAGCTGAGGATGCTCGTGAAAAAGCAGATTCAGGGGATTCATCTAGGCCCCAATCAATTAAACTTGGGAGGCAGGTAAAGAGGAGTGGCCTAGGAATCTGCATTATAACAAAAGCTCCCTGGTGATTCTTCTGTCCACCAAAGTTTGCAGATCAGCGCCTTTACAGTTTAGGATTTCTCTCTATTCCTCTGCTCTTCTCTAGTCTCATCTTTTTTTCTCTTAACTTCTCTTCAATCTTTTAATGTATCCCTCTATCCCTGACCTTTTTCTTAGCTCTTAAACCCTGTCATTCTGGGTTGGCTGCCCATCTTCAATGCTTCGACAACACAGGGGCTTACCTTCATTATGTAGTGCTTATCACATTGTCTTGTAAATATGTTTACTTTTCTTTTTCCACTAGACAGTAAGTTCTTTGGGGTCAGGAGCTCTGTGTTTTATTTTTGTATGCCCTGTTCTAGAATTTTAGGCATTGAACCACCTTATCAACGAGCTTCTCAATCACAGGGAAGCCGGGATGAGATTTGGTCTTAATCTCAGTGTAGAGTACTGGATCATAAACTATCATCTAGTTCATTGATGTCTGATTTTGCCTTGGCCTTGTATGTCTTCAGCAAGTGTCTGGTAGTAGCATGTGAATGCGCTCATTCACCAAGGTGCCTCTCATCTTCTTTGCTTAGATCTCTCCTGGGTGTCTTTTGCCCTCACACCATTACCACTTCTGACATAGGAGTACAGGCTACTGTTTATATAATTCAGGTACAAAAAACAGAAGAGGCAAAAGCCAAGTTTCTTCCAAAAATAACACCAGAGCACTGGGCTTACATTAACTGCCTATATCAGGGATCCGAAAACAGGTCAGTGACAAATTTAGGTCCTGATCTAATCATGTAGCCTGGAAGGCAGCCAGCATGTCAGGACAGCTCAGATAGTAGATAGAACATGTTTCTCCCTTCCTAGCAATCTGCTTGTAGGCTTTTAGTCTCTATTCTTCAGCAAGAACTGCTAAGTACTTGAGTGGTTTACAAAGCACTTTAAAATTAATTCAAATAGGTTTGTAGATCATGGGTGTCCATTCTTTTGGCTTCCCTGGGCCACACTGAAAGAAAAAGAATTGTCTTCAGCCACACAGACAAGTAAAATATACTAACAATAACTGATGAGCTAAAAAAAAAAATCACAAAAAAAATCTCATAATGTTTTAAGAAAATTCATTAATTTGTATTGGGCAGCATTTTGAACCATCCTAGGCTGCACGTGGCCTGCAGGCCACAGGTCGGACAAGCTTGATTGTAGGTGGTTATGATGGAAGTTGAACCAGAGTCAGCAACGACTTAGAATCATTTCTAGGATTTATCTCCTTTATCTTTGTCCCTTCAAAAATCAATTGGTTTTCTCTGTAGCCAGAAATTTTATAGGTTGGAAAATTGTGAATCTGAAATAAGCAAGCCATGAGGGGTCTCTAGCATTTGGAATTAGTTGGAGTGGGAGGTAGGCCAGCTTCCCACATAATGCACAGAGCCAAGTTCTGGAGTCTGGAGAAAGAGGATAGCCTGGCATTGAGGCCCATGTGGTGGGTTTGAGCTCATCTTCTGAGCCCCCTTAGGCTTAAGAGAAGTCAATTTTCTCTACCCTCCAAACCTCCCTCAGGAATTCAATTCCATTTCCATGCCTGCCCCAGTGTTTGCTCAAATTTCTATCGGTATCTTTGCCTGTGGATGGGAGGAGGGATCAACTCATTATTAGAAATCCTTATAATCAGCTGGACATACACACCTGAATCCAGGAAAGAATAACTTAGTTTGGTTTGTATCTTATAACTTACGTGGAATCCACAGGTAGGGTAGAGTGTGTAAGTGGCTCCACTATTCGTACTCACTTTTCCTCCCCAGTGAGTATGGACCACTCACAATTCTCACTCCATAGTGCCCTCCCTATTAACAACTCTTCTCAAGGTAACTAGGGGAAAATTCTTTCTTCCTTTAGATGCTTTTTAGTTTTTACTTCCTCTGTTCTCTCTTGGGGCCCTGCCATTTTTCTGGTGTTGACAACCAATCATGCAATTTCATCTTTTCCACATAGGGTGGACCATGGTGGAAGGTGGTACTAGATGCTCAGACCCCACAGGTGTGGCATTGGCATGACTGTCAGACTCTACTGTGGTGGTCTTAGAGTGCTTTTGTTGTCACCACAACAAAATTCTTCCTTTGCTTTGAGTTGCATCAGCAGTTACACCTTTATGTTCTCTAGGTCTTTTAGTGTACTGGGCCCCAAGAAGCAGGTGGTGAGTTTAGACTGGGAATAGGCTCTTTTTCTCAGCACATACATGAACCTGCCTTGTTGGCTAAAGTCTCTGTAAGTAAGGTAATCATATGTTCTTGATCTCATTATTGTGAAATTATTTCTGAGAAGTATGAACATACTCATAGAGATAAGAGAATTCAAGGGAGGACTATTAGGCTTGGAATTTTTGAACTACATGGTGGGTCAGTATATCCAAGGGCTGTATATCAGATTTTCTTTGACCATCAAGCTGACTACTCTGTCATTCCTTCAAGTCCCTAATAATAATAGTCCATTTCATTCATGTTTAATGCATGAGACTAATTTGCTTATCTTCAAAAATTATCCGTGTGTAATAATATATTTTTATTTGGGGGATGACTTTAGTGCTATAAACTTGAAGGTGAAATTTTAGAATTAAATACAAAATTTGGTGAAAATTTCAACAGAACCTGGAATTTAGTCTTTGTTTTGACACTACCTATCTGACTTTGAATTTCTCATTTAACTGCTATTCAGTTATCTCAGGCAGGTAATAATAGTTACATCCCATGGTTTAAAAGTGTGCAATCCAGTACTTATCAAAGTATATTGTGCAAAATACTCACCTGGAGAACCTGTTAAAACACAAGATTCCTAGGCCCCAGGCCCGGAAGAGGTTCCAATAAGTAGGTCTAAGAAAGGTCTGATAATTTCCATTTCTGAAAGACCCCACGTGATGTTGCTGGTCCCCATTTTGAAAAGTACTGGCATAATCTCAAGTTAGCAATTCTCAAATCTTCCTATGAAACAGGACCACACAGCCTTTGGAGGAACCTGGGAATTTTGTTTTTAATAAAACCTCCCAGGGAATTCTTTGTTGTTGTTTATATCCTTAATGATATTGCTTTGTCTTTCACTAATTTTAGACTTACAGATGTAAGTCTAAATGTTATGAAATTGTAGAGAATTCACATGTACCACCCATTTGACTTCTGATATTAGTAGTTTACACAATATTAATATAATCATATAACTGTGAAATAATATGGACACAATGCTATTAACTAAACTACCCACCCCTCAGGAAAATCTGACAAAATCAATCTGTGGGAGGTTGAATAATAGCTCCTAAATATCTTCACATGCCAATGTCTGGAATCTGTGAATGCTAACTTATATAGCAAAATGGACTTTGTAGATATCACTAACTTAGGAATTGTGAAATGAGGAGATTGTCTTAGATTGTGTGGATGGAGCTGATGTATCATAAGTATTTTTATAATCATAAGGGACACAGGGGAAAAAATGAGAACTAGAGAGGAAAGTAATGTGCTGGTGAAAGCAGAGGGAGAAAGAGCATTTTGATGCAGTGCCATGGTCCAAGGCATGAGGATAGCTTCTAGAACTGGAAAGGGTAAGGAAATGGACTCTTACCTAGAACCTCCAGAAAGAGCAGCCTGCCCCAACACTTAAGTTTTAGCCCCACAAGATTCATTTTGGATTTCTTGCTTCCAAAACTGTAAGAATAAATTTGTATTGTCTTGCGTAAACCAGGATGGCTCAGTGAGTTAAGTGCTCACTTTGCAACCCTGGGGACTGGGGATCAAGTCCTGGCCCTGGTCCGTGTGGACCCATATGCTGAACTGAGGTGTGCTCCCCATGTGGGAGACCCCCATCCCAGTTCAGCTCTTCATCCCCCCAACCCCTGCCCCGGTTTGGTCCCTGGCTTGACGGGATGTGCCTCCCATGCCAGAGGCCCCCAGCCCAGTTCCTTCCCTGCTGAGCCCCCTCCCATCTGTGTGGACTGAAACCATGTTCAAAACTAATGACATACAACTATGGAGACTGCTCTGGGCCCTCCCCCCTTCTCTCTGTCTCTGTCTCTCTGTCAAAAACAATAAAATAAATCTGAAAAAAATTGCATTGTCTTAAGCTACTAACTTTGTGGTCATTTATTACAATAGCATAGTAAACTAACACACAGTGTATGAATAATGTTTGAGAATCACTGAACCTCATTAGAGTTGTTGAGGAAATTAAATAAGATGGTTAATATTAAAGTGACTGGGTTCCTATTGACATATATCTTATATGGGCTTACTAAAGGGTATTTTGATTACTAAAGGCAACAGAAGCAAACACTGAGAAGTTGATATGCTTGCCTAATTGCTGGATCTGTGTGTTCTGATAGCACATCATCATAATTGGATAAGATTGGTAAAGATAATTATTCTGGGAGATTATTGATGATCCTCACTTTGCTCTCTATCCTCTTGGCCTCTGTTCACTCAAGAGGCTGAACATTCTTATAAAGAAAGTGGTTTGATTTTTACTGCCTGATTCAGTTGTTTGTTTTCCTTATCTTTACTGAGAATGGAGTTATTTTTTATTTAAAACACACATACAAACATACCATTTAGTCATTTAGAGCTTTGCATTAGTAGTAAACTTTCTAATTTTGTATTAGAGTTTTTCAAAATAATGCTTCTTTTTGGATTCACATTTGTTTTTATTTGACTTTATTTTTTATTACTCATTTGAATCTGATCTTTTGATTTCCTTTACCTTTTATCTATTTAAATCTTTTTTTTTTTACTATATTATAGTTTAATTGTCTTGATTTCTGTTCTCTTTTATACAATATTTTTTTTTATTTTGCTCACTGTTTTTTTTGTTTGTTATTTTATTAATAATTATAGCCTACAATAAACTTATCTTTGTTTTGATACTATTTTCATTTATGTTTTTCTTTAATTTTATTTAATTTTGTTACTTGTTTTTTTAACTGTAGCAGGAAGTCTGGTCTTTGGAGAACAGGGAAACAACTCCACCATAAACGGAAATTTTTAGGCCTCTTTCTTTCCATCCAATTTTGCAGGTGTTACTCATAATAAAAGTCACATTACACTCAATATTGTTTCTCAAATACTCATACCTCCCTAAGTCTATGTCAGAGGCACTTTTGAAGAACAAGCATGGCTCTCCCTGAAAGATGGAAGTAAGAAATGAAAGTGTTCACTGATGTCCTGAATGACCACTTGTTCTGAAGTCTTTGGGAGGAATAGCATAAATACTTGGGATCACTTCTGAGGGGACTGACTCACTTCCCTCAGATGCCCCCAAAACTGATATTCTTCTGTTGGGTAAGGCCAGGAGGTACTGTACAGTTTCTGATGTTTTTTAAATGCTCTAGTTATTCTTCCAAACTTTGTTTTCACAAGTTGTATAAAATCTAGACTTTTGAGGACACATTTATTTACATTAAAGATTTTAACTCTGTATCAGTCAGGATTTGGGAGAGTGATAAACCAAACCAGGCTCTGGTTAACCAAATTCTGATAACAATTTGTTTGAAATATATTGGTTTAGCTCTCAGAAGTTTTTGGAAGGTTGAATAATCAGGCTCAAAACAAAGGCAGGAGCAAGGGAAACTGGGGATCAGAAATGCAAATTCACACCACAGGAACCGTCTGACTGGAGAGCTACCATTGGTGATACCTTTACTGCCCTCTTAAGGCCAAAGTTTGAGCCATCAATAATTTTAGAGCTGCCTTGACACTTTTCATTCCCATTCCCCGATATTTAAAATTCTGTGTAGGAGCATTCAACTGGCCAGGCTTTAGCCATCCTCTCTTACTCTGGCTACCAGAAATAGGAAGAAAACAAATCTCCCTTTGACTTCTATTGTGGCAGGCAGATTCATATAAAGGAAGGGTGCTCAAATGATGGGTGCTCGAACTATTAAAGATATGCATTATAGATTCTCCTTTCCCTAATCAAGTGTAAAGGCAGTGGGTAATGTTTAGAGTAGGGTTATCTCGGTGCTTTGCAAGCCACACTGTATCATGAAGCTCTGTATATTCATTATTAGTCTGACTTATTTATTATTATTATTTTTAAATATTATTATATTTTATTGTTAAATTTAATGGGGTGACATTGGTTGGTAACAATCAGACAGTTTCCCAATGTACAACTCCACATCACATCACCCATGCATCGCATTATGTGCCCAGCTCCCAGAATCAGGTCCCCCTCCAACCCGATATATCTGGTGCCCACTCCCCCCTCCCCCTTCTCCCTCCTCTCCAGGAAAACACCAAACCATTGAGTGTGTCCATAATGCTGGTGCCCTCTCAGACCTCCCCTCCCTCTCTCCCTCCCCCCTCCTCCCCTTCCCTCAAGCAATCACCAAGTTATTGAGTGTGTCCATAGGTCTCTGTGTCTTTGTAACTTTCAGTTTTATATTCCACCTATAAGTGAGGTCATATTTTTCCGGATTCTTTCATTCTGACTTATTTCGCTTAATAAGATGGTCTCTATGTCCATCCATGTTGCCAGAAATGACTGTATTTCATCATTTCTTATCGCTGAGTAGTATTCCATTGTGTAAATGTACCACATCTTCTTTATCCAGTCATCTATCGGAGGGCATTTTGGTTGTTTCCATGTTCTGGCCACTGTGAACAGTGCTGCGATGAACATGCGGGTACAGACATCTTTAAAGATCAAGGTTTTCAGTTTTTTTGGGTAGATGCCCAGAGGTGAGATGGCTGGGTCATATGGTAATTCCATTCGTAATTTTTTGAGGAATCTCCATACAGCCTTCCATAGTGGTTGTACCAGTTTACATTCCCACCAGCAGTGTATGAGGGTTCCTTTTAGTCCACAGCCTCTCCAGCACTTGTTATCCCTTGTCTTGTTGATTCTAGCCATTCTAACAGGTGTAAGATGGTATCTCATTGTGGTTTTTATTTGTATCTCTCTAATTGCTAGTGAAGTGGAGCATTTTTTCATATATCTGTTGGCCATATGTATGTCTTCCTGAGAGAAGTGTCTGTTAAGGTCATCTGCCCATTTTTTAATTGGATTGCTTGTTTTTTCTTGTTGAGTTGTACAAGTTCTTTATATATTTTTGATATTAGCCCCTTATCAGAGTCATTGTTTGCAAATATTTTCTCCCAGTTGGTTGGTTGCCTCTTTGCTTTGTTGATGGTTTCCTTTGCAGCACAGAAGTTTTTTAGCTTGATAAGGTCTCATTTGTTTATTTGTGCTTTTACTTCCCTTGCCAATGAGGTCAGATTCATAAAGTCCTCCCTGAATCCCAGGTCCATAAGTTTAGTGCCAATGTTTTCTTCTATGCAATTGATTGTTTCCTTTCTTATTTGGAGGTCTTTAATCCATTTTGAGTTAATTTTGGTATATGGTGAGAGATC
>PVKE010033254.1:0-18030 GCA_004027555.1 Craseonycteris thonglongyai
GTGACTTGTGTGGTTGTGCTGTAAGCACTCTAAAGTAAGGAACATATCCATTGAACCTGGGTTTTTTTGTGGGTTTTTTTTTTTTCCCTAAAAAATGTGCAGTCCTCTTATGCCACAATCATATAAATGTTTCTGGTTGCTATATTTATCTCATGGAACAAACAGTTCTGAAGTATTATGATTAACTAGACAGTTGTCTTTGAAAATTTGTTCTAGAAAGTTTTACATTTCTAGCCTAACACCTCACTAAATGTTCACCTCTAGCTAATACCAACTAAGACTACTTTCAGTTCCCTGTCCCTAATGCTCTTTACCAGTCTGAGTATAAAGGTCTATCACAGAACCTATCATATTGTCTTCATAATTATTTTTGTGTGTCATTCTTCCCCAAGCAAGCAGCTGGAGCACAGGGATTCTGTTGTAGATATTATTGCACCCCCTGGGGCCTGGAAGAGTGCTTGGCACATAATAGACACTCAAGAAATAAATGTTAAATGCTTGTCTAGGATAAAAATGCACCATTCAGAAAGGCCCAGGAAGCCTCTATTTTACTCTTGTTTTCCAAAGACGCATGAACAGCTTAGTAAAATGTTTCAGGTTTATTTCAAAATCCTGTTGACTTCTTTCAAAGAAGTTATAGATTATACTTTTTTCTTATCTTCCCTTTTAAAATTTTTTATTAAATGTATTGGGGTGACATTGCTCAGTAAAATTACATAGGTTACAAGTGCTTCAATTTGCTTTTGAGCACTTTGTGATTTATAACTAAATTATCACAGACCCACTTGAATCACGTCCTACTTGACTTTTCTTATGTTATAATTGAAGGCTAAATTTTATTAGAGAAAACAAAGCTAATGTAAACATATTCACTTATTTTAAAACTATTTTAAATTGTCTTTGACATGTCTTTCCTCCATAAAATTTATATAAGAAAAAAACAGTGTTGGAAAAGTTATAGGCAATTGCATAAACCATTTTTAATGTCACATTAACATTCTCTCACTAGAATATAATATTAAATATAGAACAAGGTGGATACATAAACAAATACTTAAATGATCTTAATAAAAGAAACAATATGTACATGTACCGTATTCAAAATAGCTTTCAGTGGATAGTAACTTTTGAGTGGATGATAATTTTTAAGATAATTTTTAGGATGATTTTCTATAGTGAGAATGTGTTGACTGTAATAAGAAAAAAGAATAACAAATATTATATTTAAAACACTATTCTGGGAAAGCTGGGATGGCTCAGCGGGTTAAGTGCTCGCTTTGAAGCCCCGAGGATCAAGGATTGAATCCCGGCCCCGGCCCATGCGGACCCACATGCTGAACTGGGGTGTGCCCCCAGTTCAGTTCTTGCCGGGACCTATGTGGGAGGCTCTTGGCCCAGTTCCTGCCCTGCGCAGCCCTGTGCCCACCTGTGGAGTGAAACTATATGGAAAACTAATGTCAACTATGGAGACTGCTCTGGGCCCTCCCCCTTCTCTCTGTCTCTGTTTCTCTCTGTCAAAAATCAATAAAATAAATCTTAAAAAACAAACAAACAAACAAACACTATTCTGACATAAAATGTAACTAAATCTATAGGGTGTCTGTAAGAGATATACCGGTACGAAAATACCATTCTGTCTAGTGATGATCTAATTAAATGAAGCCTGTTAATCATTTCCACAACCTTATAGACTGAAGTAGTATAATACATACAACTTAACTAGATTATAATTTATGCTTTGAAATAGCTACCTACCTGAATGACTGCTACCATATTAACTTTACCCCCATTAGACATCTTCTTTGGTCTTCCACATTTGCATGCACATGTATACATAGGCTAGATGGGAAATGCAAATAGATCGTAGACATGATAGCTTTCTTAAATTATATTTTGCAACCTATATGGAGAGACCTCCTCATGTGTATTCTCTTTGCAATTTAAATCAAATATAGATAGAAAATATATTTTAATTGAATTTAAAGTATATCATTTAAAATCTTCAAGGTGTCAGTATTTTAGAAATTAATACATTTGCTAACTTACTTACATCAGTGAACCCAGTTCAGCCTCCCCTCAATTCCTAGAGCAAATACATACCTTATTTATTTAGATTGATACAATATTCATTTGGTTATTATTTTTTAAGTAAACAAAACAACCTTAACTTACTATCATCTCAATTGCTGTCTTTCATAATTGGTAATCCACTTGTGAATAATGGTTGGTTGTTGATCTTTTTTAAAATTATGACTCTGAGTCACAAAAGACAAAGTTAATCCTAAGGGACTATGACATATTTTTCAGTTTCCACATTTTTCACAATTTAGAAGGGCTACTGCCAAGCTAGCTTTGGGGACTTCATTTTCAGCAATAATTTTCTAGAGTGACCAACACTATGGGGAAATCTGTGCTAACTGTTAAGGAAAAAAAAAAAGCCTACAACTGAGTTATTTGCAGCACTGTCATGCTAACATTCAACTCAATAAGAGCCAGGAAATCTCAGGAGGGGCCTCGGCTAATAGCTTCTCACTGACCTCCTCGCATCAGGCCTGGCTGCCGACTGGTGGCCCAGCGGTGAATACGGCAAATGAGGTGTGAAAGCACTGATTTTTTTTAAAGGCTATGATTCTGACTCGTCAAAAGGGGGACAGAAAAAAAGGCAATGAGTTATATAATAGATATATATTTTTCTTGGATTCCCCCCTTCAGACCCTCCATCATGGGAACTTAAGCATGACCTAGAATATTAATTATTTCAGGTTGAACAGCAAGCAAATGTACCATTTGTTACCCAGTCACCCTTAGCGTCACATTAATAATTTGAACTATTCCATATTTCTAACAATCTATCCATGGGCTCTTTCATTCTCAGTTTTTATTCTTATACTTAAGTGTTAGAGGGTAAGTACTTTAAAAATGTGACTGAGTTGAAAACTAATGGATATTCGCTCTTACATTTGGAGCACCTGCTATTGTAGTTTTTTCTTTTTTAGTTTTATAGTCATTTTCCACTCATTCACTGACCTTTATTTTGTAATTGCCTGGGGGAAGCTATGTCTAATTTTTTTCCCTTTCTCTATGTTATTGAGGTTTACTTTTAAGACAAGTTTCTGTAAAATAAAAAGAACTTGAAACAGGATTATAGACACCTATAGTTCCTAAAGTACAACTACTAGTATTTCAATTTCATATTTTATCATATGAGATGAATAATTTCTCATGATTTCAAAGTAGCTGCTTATTCTAGGAATGAAAAACTGGTAATTATACAGGGTAGGTGGGAAAAATTCAAGTCTTTTTGCTAATGACAGTGACACAGCCAACAGGAGTTGTTGATTTGCCACAAAAAGGAAGAAAATAAAAAGTATTTTCTTGTGTTGTGATTCAGAATTTATGAATATTGTGAGAGTGGAGGTTTGTCTAATATGTGTGAGTTCTAAGTTTTAATAAGAAGTGCTTTTAAGAAATAAGACAGTAAGCAAGCATAGAAGCGCAATAAAGATCTCTAATAGCAAGAAACGGAAAAGTGGGCCAAGAAAGGTGAATGAGATACCTGCCGGGGTAGGGACTGCTGAATCAACACTGACCAGGGCACTTCATCATAATTATCAGGACACAGGAGAGCCTGGGGATTTATAAAAACCCCACTCAGCAAATAATTGCCCTGCTGTTAGGAGACAGTCAGAGTGTTAACACACTGTCACAGCCCAGCGTTTAGTAAGATATTCTACATTCAATTACACTTGCTGAGAACTATAGGGAAACACGGCCATTTCTCAGCGACAGCAGTTATGCTGCCACATGCATTTTGGACAATAGTCATGTTAACTTCAGATACAGCTCCTCAGAAGGCATAAGAACTTCATGGAAACATCAGGGATTCCCAAAGAACATATTTGGTATAGCATTGATCTATGTAAAGCAAAATTAAAAAAAAAAATCTATTACTTTTTCTCTTCTTTTAGTTCAGTTAAGATAGAATTTTTACATGTGTTGAGTTAAATAATAGAGGGGTCACATTCAATGTAGACCGCAGGTGTAGCTGGATCCTTTAAGTTCACGAATAATTTTTATACGTCATCTTGATATCTTAATCACCATTTTCATATATTAAAATATGCTCATGACATTTTAATTAAAATGAAGAAAAGTAAATAAGATATTCTCTCTCTCTCTCTCTCTATATATATATATATAAATTTAATTCAATAATATTGAGCATCTACTAAGTCAGAAACACTTGGATAGATCTAAAGTGGGTATAGAGATGAATAAAAAGTGATCAGCCCACCATGCTGTTCTCAGCAGTGGGGGAGGGAGGATTAAGAGAATGATTTTGCAAATGACAATAACATAACAATTCTGTAGTAAGTGTCATTTAGTACCTGTTGTAAAAGAGATATATATACCAAAGGCTCTGGTAACAGTGTATATCACTTAGAAAACTCTGTAAAGAGTATCTGAATTTGTGCTAAAGAAGAGTAGAATTTTAGTAAAAAGAAAAAAAAAAAAAGGCATTCCAAGCTAAGAAAAGGGTAAAATAAAGACATGTTTACGGGAAAACACAGGGCCACTGTTCAGTGCATACCATGTTAGCCAGTTTAAGCCTCAGGCTATAGTCAGAGATGAACTTGTAAAGACAAATTAGGTCCAAACCTTGGAAGGCTGCAAGATTGCATTTAATTCTGCATATAATGGGGATCTCTTGACTTTCACAATTCTCCTTTATAAGGTAAACTCAAGAGAATGTCGGAAGCAGGCTCCACTGTTGCACAAAGCCTACTAAAAAACAGATTCTATGGAAACACAAGCAAACAACAATTTGGAGAGACAGAAAAAACATCAGAATCAGACTTGAATAAGGCAGGGATGTTGGAATTATCAGACCAGGAATTTAAATCAACTATGATTACTATGTGAAGGGATCTAACGGCTAAAGTACACAGCATGCAAGGACAGGTGGTGATATAAGCAGAGATAATGAAAATTCTAAGAAGGAATCAAAAAGAAATTGTGGGAAATCAAAAACACTGTAACAGAAATGAAGAATGCCTTTGATGGATTTAACTGTAGACTGGACATAGCAGAGAAAAGAATCTCTGAACCTGACGGTCTATCAAACCGAAACTTACAAAATGGAAAGGCAAAGAGAAAAAAGTCGATAACAGGATGTTCAAGTATGGTGGGACAACTACAAAAGGTATGTCGTACACGTAATGGGAATACTAGAAGAAAGAGAGAAAGGTAGAAAAGAAATATTGGAAGTAATAATGACTGAGGACTTCCCCAACTTAATGTCAGATACCAAGTCACAGATCCAAGGAACTCAGGGAATAGCAAGCAGGCAGGAAATGTGCAAATGAACAAATGAACAAACAAACAATCAAACAGCTAGACATAATATATTCAAATGTCAAAAATTAAAGGATGAATCTTGTAAGTAGAGCGGATAAACACTTACCTTATAGAGGAGCAAAGGTGAGAATTACAGCCAATTTCCCCCCAGAAATCATGCAAGCAAGATGAGAGTCAATTGTAACACACCACTCAGAGTAAACCCTGATATAAGCTATGAACTTTGGGTAATAATGATAAATGGGGCTAGAGAGTAATGGTAATGTCCCCCTCTAATTTTCTGTAAACTTAAGACTGCTCAAAAGAAAAACCATAGTAAAAATATTTAAGTACATCTTAGCATATAACACAATTTCACTCCTTGGAATCTACACAAGAGAGATGAAACCATACTTCCACATAAAGGCTTGTATACCAATGTTTATAGCAGCATTATTTATAGATGTCCCAAATAGGAAACAACCCAAACGTTCATCAACAGGTTAATAAATTAACTGAATATGGTAATTCATAGAATGGAACAACGTTCAACAACAACAAACAAAAAACAGACGTGAAATACTGACGCATGGTATAACATGGAAGAATCTTAAAAATAATAGCTAAGTAAAAGAAGTTAGATTCAATAACACATACTGTATCACTCCACTTATATAAAATATCCACAAAAGGCAAATCTAGATAAAGAGATGTATGGAGTCATGTGGCATATGGAAAATCTCTGTGCTTCTTCTCAATTTTGTTCCAAACCTAAAACCGCTCTAAAACACATTTTATTAGAGAAAAAAGGTAAATGGAGCCATCAGCTCTCAGTCTCTGAAGCCAAAAAACCTGAGAATCATCCCTGATGATGACTGATCTTCCCCATCCCTATACCAAACCCACCACCAAGTTCTACTAATTCGACCGCCAAAATGTATCTTGCATCCATAGGCTTCCATTTATGTCCATGGCCACTGCCCTTGTCCAAACAACCATAACACCTTCACCAAAATGCTTCTCACTTATAGCTAGTCTCCCTCCATCTGCTGTGCTTGAACTTCTTTGGCCCTCTATTGGAAGGACAGAGGAATAATTAAAGATAAAACCATTATTTTCATCCGGTAAAAGACTATACTGGGGGAAGCTGGGATGGCTCAGCATGTTAAGCGCTCACCTTGTAGCCCCAGAGCCCAAGGACTGAATCCCAGCCCTAGCCCATGCGGACCCATATGCTGAACCCAGTTCAGTTGTTGCCGGGGCCTATGCGGGAGGCTCCCGGCCCAGTTCCTGCCCTGCGCAGCCCCGTTCCCACCTGTGGAGTGAAACTATATGGAAAACTAATGCCAACTATGGAGACTGCTCTGCCCCCCCCCTTCTCTCTCTATCGAAAAACAATAAAAATAAATCTTTAAAAAAAGGTTATACAGGCTTTTCAGTGCACTTGAGAAAATCCAACACATTTGTAACAGAGTCCTTTCTTTTTCTGTTCCGATCTCATTTCAGCCACTTTCTCCGTAATCCCTCACTAAGAGCTAGTCACATTGGCGTTCTTTCATTTTCCCAAAACATTTCAGGCACTTTCATGACTCAAAGTCACCAAAAAAGAAAAAAAAAAGTTTTTCTTTTCTATTTGCTTATTTGTCTGGCCAAGTTATACACATCCTTAAACATTCACATTAAATATGGCTTCTTTAGAAAGACCTTTTGTGACCCATACATATTGCTATTCTATTCTTTCTCTCAAAATCCCCTGTTCATGTTCTTCATGGCATCTAGAACTTTTCATGATTCACGTATATGACTGTTTTTCTATCTCCCTAACTAGAATTTTAAACTCTGTCAGAGAAAGAATAGTGCTCATTTCGTTGACCTCTACATGCTTAAATTTGTTTTTACCTCTGGCTACCCATTGTAGTTATTTTGGGGACATGAAAACACTGATGTTCGAGCCCTGTCCTAGACCACTCACTCAATCAGAACCTTAAACATATGTGCCTGGGTATTAGTTTAGTCTAGTTTTGTTTTGTTAAGCTGAGGTGTAGCCAAACCTGATTTCTTGCCTATCTTGGTACTTGGCTCAGAGTAGATAACCAATCCACGTTTATCGGAATAAGTGAAAAGACTAGAAGTCTGTAAAGGAGGTGAAGACTGCTTATTCAGAGGTAAGAAGGAAGAGCAGTGGAAATAGGAGAATAACATGGGCAGGGAGCATTCTATAGAAACTGAAGCAAGAGACAGTGATAGGAAGCTTATTACGAAGACCATAAGAGAATGTGGTCACCCAGGTAGAGAAGGCAGAAAGATGAGTGATGATGCAGGCATGTTAGTGTCTGTTCTGGAGTTATTAAAATTGAGCTCCCACAAATCACTCCGGTTCAAAGGCCCAGTGTATAGCTCTAAGAGTAGGTCTGAAACTTAGGCAAGAGGTCATGGCTAGCAAGCTGTTGTGCTTTCAAATACAAATAGCTGGAAGTGTGAAAATGGATGGGGTCACCGAGGGAGTGGATGCAGGGATACAGGAAGAAAAAGTCTCAGGAGTCTGAATACACAGGCACACCTCGGAGAGATTGCAGGCTGGGTTGCAGACCACTGCAATAAAGCAAATGTCACAATATAGCGAGTCACATGAGTTTTTTTGTTTTTGTTTTTGTTTTTGTTTTTATTTCCCAGTGAATATAAAAGCCCTGTTGGTGCCATGGTGTAGTCTATCAAGGGTGCAATAGCATTATGTCGGAAAACACAGCATACTCGTATATGCCTTAATTAAAAAATACTTTCTTAAAAAGTGAGTGATAGAAAGGCGGGAAGTTGAGAGATGGTGATCACCTATTGCATTTGCCTGAAAATAATTACCACTTATTGCAGACCAACTATATTCAGGCAGCGTGACAGACATTATATATTATATGACTTTTAATTTAATAATGTTGTGAGGTACTATTATCCTCACTTTACAGATGGCTCAACCGAGACCCAAAGAAATTAAGTAACTTGCCAGAGTCATGCAAAAAGAAAGTGAAATTGTCAAGATTTGAATCTAGGTCTTTAACTCAAAAGTATATACCATTTGCCAGAGGAAAGCTTCTGAGATACTAGTAACGTTTTATATTTTGACCCGGGTGGTGGTTACTTTTTTGTTGTTGTTACAACTTTTACTTTAGTAAACATTAAACTACATGCTTAAGCTTTGTGAGAACCTATGTAATTTTTACTAATTATCGTTGCCCTAATAAATTTAACAATACAAAACAAACAAACAAACAAACAAAAAAACATTTTCTTGCTGAAAATTGCTCACCACCACCAGAACCGTCAGAGAGTTGTAATCATTTTTGCTTGTGGTTGTCACAGACCTTCAACGTGTAAAAAACGCAATTATCCATGGAGTGCGATAAAAACAAAGCACAATAAAACGAGGTTCGCCTGTGTCAGAAGTAAGTGGGAGAAGAGAACCCATGAAGGACAAAGAGCCAACAGCAAGAGAGGAGAGGCAGGACGCGAAGATGGTTTCAGAAAGGAGGTCAGAGGTGTCAGATGCTGGGGAGAAGGGGAGCAGCCTGGCGACAGAGGCCTTGCCACTGGAATGGCAATTAGAAGGTGACAGGTGACCTCTGCAGGAGTACATTCTGCTCTCGTGGCAGAAATCATATTGTAACTCAAAGAATGTGAGGATGGGGGGGTGGGGGTGGAGGGGTGGGAGAAGTGGGGGATGGACTGAGTCTTCCGAAACATAGCAGTATCATGACTCAGAAAATCTCAGAGCAGAAAGAGTATCTTCTTTTTTTTCCCTTTATTTTCAGGCAGGATTTCCCTTTAAAATATAGTGCATTTTGAAAGACTGTCTGAGAAATAGTCCCCATGAAAGACTTTCTAGGAAATCCTTTTTTTCCATTACACGATCCCTTTGTTTCTTTATCTGTAAATGTCAGGTCACTTTCATGGATCTCTGCAAGCTGGGTGGCTTCCTGCTTGGCCTGCTCCTTTCCCTAACCCATAGCAAGCCCACCACTGGCACCACTATACAGCTTCCTTTATCTGTCCTCTGTTTGCCACCTCGGCAATGTCTCCAGGCTTGGTTTTGATTCTTGCTTTCCCATTTGAGTCACAGCCTTGATAGCCTATAATTAACTATAAAACACTGAACTTAGTCTTGATGTGACTATATACCCATCCCAAGAAGAGACTGTTATGGGCAATGCGGATGCCTGGTGTTTGAGAGAAGGGATTTGTCTGGTGTGTAATGTGGGGGAAGATGTTCCCAGGAAACAAGACTAGGACATGCGAAGAAACAGAAATGTTAAATAACTTTGAAATTATAGAAGTGTAAAATAGCCCCCACTTGGTATCAGAGTGAACAAAGCATACAAGAATTATTGAGGGACACTGAGAAGAAATGAGCAAAGACTGGGAGAAAAAGCCGACCAGAGTGTCACAAGGCCAAAGGAGGTTTCAGGATCACAGGTGTGAGGAGCAGTGTGCAAATCTCCGAGAGGAGACAGGGATTTCTAATCAGGGGCATCCTGGGTGACTCCATCAAGAATTATTTTTAGGAGAGCAGGGCAAGTGAACCCCTAATTCCATAGTCATTTGAAAATTCCCTGTTGTGACTCCTCTGACATACAATTTCCACACATTCTGAGCTAGATTATTATACATACAAATGAAGCCTGCCTGCCCAATGAAAAATAGAAGAAAAATAGTGAAGCATCATGTTTAGATGGCGACCATCTCCCTGGAAACCTTGCATGATATGCATTCTTTTTCCCTTCTGGAAACTTAGCGTGTTTCTCTTGTTTGGTTCTTCCACAGATGTTTGATTTGAAAATGATTTCATAGTTTGGGTTTAAAAGATGACTTACAGAATAATTAATGGCTATAAGAAAAATACTTCGCATTACAGAAACAGGTAGCTGAAAGAAAATTTTCTTTTGTGAAAGAAAATGTAACAGTAGAATGGAGCATTTGTCAAACTTTATTCCCAGAGTTATGTAGGGGCTCTGCAAGAAACTGATTTCCCAAGAGTCTTTGAAGAGGAATTTTTTTGAGCCAACAGGATAAAGCCATTTTAACTTTTATCAAAATACAGGACTGACCGCCTCCTGGGGGAACACTACGTTGCCTTAATCTGGTTGGCTGCAATCTTGTGTCCAGACCTAACGATCACCCCATTTTCAGATCACTGTATTCTTATCCAGTCTTGTTCTGTAAACCTGTGTCTTTTTGTATGGGAATTATTAATTAGTACCTACTAGGTATGGAACATACCTGCCCCTGTGTGATAGGCGATCTTAGTGATTAGGGTTTCTGCACTTTTCTGTATGTTATCTATCATTCAATACAAACTTTGTATTTTTTTAAGGATTTATTTTATTGTTTTTGACAGAGACAGGGAGAGACAGAGAGAAGGGGGAGGGCCCAGAGCAGTCTCCATAGTTGTATGTGATCAGTCTTCAACATAGTTTCATTCCACACAGTTGGGCTGGGGCCTCCCACATGGGAGGCATGCCTACTCAAACCAGGGGCTGAATCAGGGGGTGAGAACTAAACTGGGGGCCTCCTGCATGGAAAGCACAGCCCAGTCCAGCATAAGGGTCTGCATGGGCTGGGGCTAGGTTTCGATCCTCAGTCCTTGAGGCTGCGAAGCGAACGCTTTAACCCACTGAGCCATCCTGGCTTCCCCCAAACTTTATATTTTTATGGTTATCTTTTGCTTTCCTATTTTGCTCTGACCTCCTTGATGGTAGGGAACCCAAAACATTCCATTGTGCTTCCTAACCCTGTTCTCTTTAATCACCACTCAAACCAGAAGCCCCTCTAGTGGTAACATAATTTGGCCACAAAATAATTAGAGGGAAAGTAATTTAATCCAGAGACGTTGGCCAATACAATATTTTGATAAATAAAACTGATGTGGTCTAACATGAATAAGTGTCTAGTTTTTTGGATTTTTGGGTGTACTGTTGGGTTGTTTCACACATTTTTATGTTTTTAATTCTTTATTACTTATCAAATTTTGAGGAAATACTGCTTTCCTTGTACTTGCTAATAATATAACTTACTTTCAGTCTATTATCTCATCACTGTGCTAATTGAAATAAGGGACAGGCAGAGCAATTTCAATTTCTCCACAATAGAATACAGTGGGACAGAACAGCTCTTTATCTAGTAGATTTTTGGTCAAATGGCTTATGCCCAAACAATTTTCTAACAAATTAATTCCAGCTCTCCTTTATATTCTTCGCTGTACTAATCCTCAACTGCTCTACTATTTTCCCAACACTTCTGATTCCCTTGCTTATCATACTTTCAACCTTGTCTGTGGAACCCTTCTTCCCTCTATGCTAAACAATTTCCCTTATGCCCCCAAATTTGTCTATAAATACATCCTCTACCTTTTTCTTTTTTTTTTTTAATTATAACTGAAGCTTTTTTCTCCTCTAGAAGACTACTTCCCTCACAGCACTACTGAGCAAAGCATTTTAGTATTCTCTGTTATCACAGTGATCAGGGACAGAGTTGCATTATCTCAGTTCTTCAATGTCACTTTCAAATCTGTACTCTTCCACCTTCTTGTGATCTGAATATCTTGTCTTTTGTCCCTCATGGTTATCACACAGACTTTCTGGTCATTCCCCCATATTCACAATAGCCTTTTGCCCTTAGCTCAGTCTTCCTTTCTACTATGTATTCTGGGATAATTTTCAGTGATTTCATATACCGGTATATAGATGGGTGACCCATTGGCAAAAATAGTGTCACAGTTCTTTGACTCTATCTCCATGGACCTTCACCTTTACATAATGTTAGACACACCCTTTACAACCCCATCACCCAGAAGTACTCTATGTTAATAATTCAATAATCTTAAACACCAGTATCTTCTCTTACCACAAGTTTCTAATCTGCTCATTTCACCACATTCTTATTTTTGTTAATGATAAGATTCATGCCCTAAAATCTCAAGTCAATGATCTCTCAAGTTTTTTAAAAATCTATTATCTCCTTCTTGCCTTCATTTTTTTCCCTCACTTATCTGAGTCACTTGGTCGATTATCTTAATTACTCAAGTCCCTAACATCCACTATCCTGCCATATACACTTGGCCACACCTCAAACCAGAAACCTGAATCCTTTTAGGAATACAGTTTAATGGCTAATTAATTAAATCTGGGTTCCCTACTCCACATCTGATTATCTCTATGATTTTATCCTGCATTACATAACCTCACTGTATCATGGTTTTCTCTTCTGAAATAACAGAACTATCTTAATAAGTTGATAAAGGTTTGATACAGCTAAAACACTCTGGATAGAGAATAACACAAAGTTAGTACTCAGTAAATGCTAAGTTTTTTCAAAGTAGTCCTTGTGAATGTGGGCTCTGGAAGTAGACCAACATGTACAAACACTGACCTTGGGCTCCTTACTTAATCTCTCTGTGCCTCATCCATAAATTGGGGATAATAACAGTCCACTTATAGGGTGGTATATGAGCATTACAAGAGGTAATTCAAGTCAAGCAGTTAGAAGAATACTTGGCTCATGGTTGTTACAATCCTTATCCTGCTTGCCTACAAGCTCAGGCTAGCGATAACTGCTGGAATCAATCAAGTAGCCAGGCAGCCTGGACACACTACATAATTGTGGACTTCAAATCTAGTGAGTCCGTGGTGCCACTAAACAACCCTCCCTCTCTGATTCTCCTCAGTATTCTAGTAGATCAACCAGAATTATAAGGTTCTCAAACATTAATTACATCAACCCCCACCTTCCCCCCAAAAGTATCCACATATGACCCTACACTTATTTTATTCCTTCCCGACTTAGAGGTTAAGGTCTCCTTCCTCCCAGTTAAGCCTATGATTTTATGCTCTTCATCACATCCTCTATAGCCTTTCCTGGGTTTATGCCCATTTCGGTATTTCATCTCTTCCCATGTACTCAAGCTTTCTCCTCCAAGCAGCTCTTTGTAAACATGTACCAGTTTGCTATTCTAAACACCTTCTCCAATCCTGCTTCCTGGCTAAGCCTAGAAAGTTAATTGATGGAAATACATATTTCTGATTCCTCATGTTTTACTCTGGCCTCTCTCTTTCCTTCCCTATATAACGACAGAGTGAGTTCTCAGTTTAGTGCACCAGAAAAGAAGCTGGTCCAGCCTGATTTAATTCCTTCCTTCCACTTTTTCTTTCCCATTTTTTGGGGAAGGTTCCCCCTTGTACTTTCCATTGGCGAAGTCATATTGAATGCTGAATTTGATATCTGGTACTCAGATGGTTATTTATAGCACATTAAAATAAAAGTTAAAACTTATTTGAGCAACTTAAATGAGAGCAGCAAGGTTTGCACACAGTACAAAAATGTAGTCGAACCAGAGGTGAAATAATAGTGAAAATGATGAAGCTTAACCTTCGGTGCCCCTCACTTTCATTGGTCCTTTCCAAGGCACAGGGAGGGACCTGAAAATATGCTTCTGTGGATTTTTGGTAAAGTTGGCAAATTAAGACATCACTTAGTTTCCATTTCTTTATACTCTGACTTGTTCTCTGTCACACTTGGTTGTGTGGCACAAGAGTGGCTGTGGGCATGCTGGGGATCAAGCTAGGAAGAAGATGAAGTGGGTCTGTATTTAATTCAGGTTATTTGGCTTTTTTTTTTTTTTTAAGATTTACTTTGTTGTTTTTAACAGAGATAGACACAGACACAGAGAGGGACAGAGAGAATGGGGAAGGCCCAGAGCAGTCTTCTTAGTTGTGCATCATCAATTTTTGACATGGTTTCATTCCACACAGGTGGGTGGGGGCCATGCTGGGTGGGAACTGGGTTGGGGGCCTCCCACATGGGAGGCACGCCCCCTCAAGCTGGGGGTTGAACAGGGGGTGGGGGGTGAGTGGGTGGGGATAAGAACCAACCTGGGAAACTCCCACATAGGAAGCACACCTCAGTTCAGCATATGGATCCACAAGGGCTGGGACTAGGATTTGATCCTCAGTCCCCAGGGCTGAAAGTGAGCACGTAACTCACTGAGCCATCCTGGCTTCCCTTATTTGGATATCTTTTTTTTTAAAGTTTTATTTATTTATTTTATTAATTTTTTGACAGAGAGAGAGAGAGAGAGAGAGAGAGATACAGAGATAAAGACAGAGAGAGAACTGAACTGGGGGAACTCCCCAGTTCAGCATATGGGTCTGCACGGGCCGGGGCTGGGATTCGATCCTCAGTCCCCGGCGCTACAAAGTGAGCACTTAACCCACTGAGCCATCCCGGCTTCCCCTGGATATCTTTATTGTGGTTTTTCTGTTTTGTTAGCAATCCCAATGAATGAATCACTTCCAAGAATAATCCTGCACCCACTGGGAAGATTCACCACAAGTCCCAGATACCTGGTACAAGGCAGAGGTTTCATTGCAGTATGAACCTCGAAGGTGGCTATGGAAGTAAAATACGTGGGTACAGAGAGATAAGTGGGGTCTGAAATGTGTACAGCCAGAAGCTCGACTGTGGAAAACTATTCCAAAATTTATATGTGTAAATTACAAATGGAGAACTTGATTCTTAACACCTATACAAAATAGAAAATCTCCTCTTTCAAAAATATACTCAATAGTGCAGCATATGCAAATAGAAATGTGCCATTTAACTTTTTTATAGTAATAAAAAATTTTCATCATTATTCCAGAGAAGAGAGTGAATAGACTTTCTCTTCCCACTCTAGCAAACAGAACAAAATTACTATACAATAGACATTCAATCAAAGAGCAGGAAGCCAAAATATAGAGAATATTAGAGAGCTGTCAGGCAGTTAATAAAACTACTATATATTTAGACTTTGAGTTGTCACATTGTCAGATGTTAAAATTTGAAATAATTTTTTTGTTCATTACAAAAAATATTCAACTTCTTGTAGTTGTAAATTTGTATATTTTCTAAAAATGATGGATCCCCAAATTGTATACGCTTCAGGCCCCATAGCACATTAATCTGCCTTGTCACAGGTAGAGGAGAGGTTTCCAGTGTTTTGTTAAAAAACTTTTTAAAAAATAACTTTTAGGGGAAGCCGGGATGGCTCAGTGGGTTAAGCACTCACTTTGCAGTCCTGGGGATTGAGGATTGAATCCTGGCCCCAGCCCGTGCCGACCCATATGCTGAACTGGGGTGTGCTTCCCATTCTGGAGGTCCCCAGTTGGTTCTTGCCCCCCGGTTGGGCCCCTGGTTTGAGGGGGTGTGCCTCCCATGCAGGAGGCCCCCAGCCCAGTTCCCGCCCTGTGTGGTCCCCGCCTACCTGTGCGAAACGAAACCATGTCGAAAACTGATGATGCACAACTATGGAGACTGCTCTGGGCCCTCCTCCTTGTCTCTGTCTCTCTCTGCCTATCTCTCTCTGTCTCTGTCAAAAATAATAAAATAAATCCTTAGAAAGAAACTTTTAAAATGTAGCATATTGAAAAGGAAAATATGTATAAGAAAAGTAGCTAGGGCAGTTTCCTACCTCAGTGTTCTCTTTTTAAATTAATTTTAACTTTTGTTTCTAGCAGCACTTTTGCCTACATTTCTTGGAGGCAGGATGGTTCAATGATGACGATGAGAGAGGAGTAGAAAGGGGATTCCTTCAATGGGGAACACAACAAGGTATTTTTTTTAAAACCACATCACTCTGACTATGATAGCAGATAATAATTCCATCCCTTTTATATATCACCGGATAATAAAAACTGTAATGTTAAAGAGGGAGGAAATAAAACGTAAAAGTTAATAGCTGAGTCACTCTCCATGCTAGTTCAGTCCTTGGCCTTTTCTGAACAGAGGCTGCCAACAAACAGATTATGTGATGATTTTGTGGCATGAACTGTTCACTTGGGACCAAGAACAAATGACCAAACTTGAAGACCTGCCTCTTAAACTATGGATCCAAAGACTGTGGCTCAGACCTGTGCTTATTACATAATGTTCTGAAAGAAAACCTCTGCCAAGTGTTCAGAGGAAAAATGAGGACCAAACAATAGCATTTCAGCCTCTAGGAAGATGATTGCTACTTTATAGAAATTTGTGGGGACTAATGTAATAAAAGTGCCTTGAGTTATTCACAGGAAAACACCACCCAAATCTACATTATGTTCTAGCTTGCTTCACTCTTTTAAATGCAGGCCCTAGTTTTCCTCTAATTTTGTATACAAACATACTTAGAATCAATGTTTTTTTTATAAGTGCTAAACTATTACAGAGAAAGGGTCAAAAGCAAGTTTAATGAATTGAGACTAACTCAAGGAGCAGTACATAAGAAGAATGCTGGTATTTTCAAGAAAAATAACTGAATAGTCATAAACCTAGGATGATGTTCCTTCCAAGTAGAGTTCATCTAAATTTTATCTAAAATTCACCTAAATTTTAGATGAATTAGGTGTATACTACAGATGTAGACCACTAACTCAGATTTTCACCGTGGCCATGTTGCCTGCAGATGCCCCAAACATCCGAGTTTATTCATACTAGTTATGTAACGTAGAGCAAGTTGCTTCACTGTCCACACCTGTTTTCTCTCATCTGTTTACAGGACTGGAAAGCTCAGCTCTAAAGAGCCCATGCTACTCTCGTGAATTCCAATGAGGGGCCCTCCATTAATGTGAGTGCAAAATTTTTCTCAGTTAAAACATCCACACAAACTATTGGGAAGTTAGAAAAAACAAAAAACAGTATAATATCCTTCATGTAAAACTCATGAATTGACCTCCCCTTTGTACTTCCACGAATGATTCTCAGTTTAGAAGTTTGCCATATGTAATGTGAGAATAAAGAATAAGTTGAGAATGCTGTGTGATACAGAAAAGAAATGAGATACCTAGAGTGATACAGTTAATAAGTGATATTAAATAGCAATGACCCTAAGCAAAATCACAAAATGACAAGTTTTTTTTTTTTACAGATTCTCCTAATTTTCTTTCAGTGCCATAAATACCTACTTTCCTCCCCAGATATCCCACAGATTCATTATGTCCCTTAGTGCCCCCTAATCCCTTTGTTACCAACCTTTTGCCTATTTGGGTCTTCATACTCAACTTACTGTCTCAAAGCCTGGACGTACGTTTCTTCCCTCCTCTTTCATAACTTATTTATAGCTATTAATTTTCACCAAGCTATACTAATAAGACAAGCTTAACAGCTGTCTCCATGCTAAAAGTATTTTAATGGGGAAAGAAAAATGCACCTAGTGGTAAAACAATGGCAAAATCAAAGTACCGTATTTTCCAGAGTATAAGACAACCGGGCGTATAAGACGACCCCCTAATTTTACAGTTAAAACATAGGTTTAGGCCTATATTCGCTGTATAAGACTACCTCTCACTTCCGAGGCAACACCAGTTCTTTTTTCAATTAAATTTTTAATGAATGACATTTTTCGAACATACTGTAATATATTGTACACTGATACGATAAATGGAAGGTCTCTTCACAAATGGCAATGCCATGAACTTGACCGAGAAACAAGAAATCCAAAAGAGAACATTAACAATGATGGCATCATCTGGAAAGAAAACTACATGAAGAACTTGCAGAAAACGCTTGTTTGTGACTGACTGGGATGATAAGAGGTTTTTCTAGGCAGAGGAGCATTGTGAGCTTAAAATCCTTCAAAATCCTCATCATGTTCTTCTTCTGACATCATAAGTTCATCAATGACCTCTTGTGGTACAT
>PVKE010033255.1:0-18030 GCA_004027555.1 Craseonycteris thonglongyai
TATACAGATGCAATGCCATTCCCATCAAAATTCCACAGTCATTCTTTCAAAAAATAGGTAAAAAAATAATCCAATTTGTATGGAACCACAAAAGACCATGAATAACAAAAGCTATCTTAAGAAAGAAGGATAAAGCTGGGGGCATCTCACTGCCTGACTTTTATCTGTACTACAAAGCCTCAGTAATCAAAACAGCTTGATACTGGCAGAAAAACAGGCACACGGACCAATGGAATAGAATTGAAAACCCAGAAATAAACCCACAAATTTTTGGACAGATTATATTTGATAAAGGAGCGAAAAATATACAGTGGGGAAAAGAAAGCCTCTTCAGTATATGGTGCTGAGAAAATTGGAAAACCACATGCAAAAGGCTGAAGGTGAACTGATCTCTCTACATATACCAAAATTAACTCAAAATAGATTAAAGACCTCCAAATAAGAAAGCAAACAATAAATTGCATAGAAGAAAACATTGGCACTAAACTTATGGACCTGGGATTCAGGGAGGACTTTATGAATCTGACTTCAATGGCAAGGGAAGTAAAAGCACAAATAAATGAATGGGCCTTTATAAAGCTAAAAACTTCTGCACTGCAGAGGAAACCATCAACAAAGCTAAGAAGCAATCAAACAACTGGGAAAAAATATTTGCAAACAATGCCTCTGATAAGGGGCTAATATCAAAAATATACAAAAACTTGTACAACTCAACAAGAAAAAAACAAGCAATCCAATTAAAAAATGGGCAGACGACCTTAACAGACACTTGTCTCGTGAAGACATACATATGGCCAACAGATATATGAAAAAATGCTCCACTTCACTAGCAATTAGGGAGATGCAAATAAAAACCACAATGAGATACCATCTTACACCTGTTAGAATGGCTATAATCAACAAGACAAGGGATAACAAGTGCTGGAGAGGCTGTGGACTAAAAGGAACCCTCACACACTGCTGGTGGGAATGTAAACTGGTACAACCACTATGGAAGGCTGTATGGAGATTCCTCAAAAAATTATGAATGGAATTGTCATATGACCCAGCCATCCCTCTACTGGGCATGTACCCAAAAAACTTGAAAACCTTGATCTTTAAAGACGTCTGTACCCGCATGTTCATTGCAGCACTGTTCACAGTGGCCAGAACATGGAAACAACCAAAATGCCCTTTGATAGACGACTGGATAAAGATGTGGTACATTTACACAATGGAATACTACTGAGCGATAAGAAATGATGAAATACAGTCATTTCTGGCAACATGGATTGACCTAGAGACCATCTTATTAAGCGAAATAAGTCAGACTGAAAGAACCAGGAAACATATGACCTCACTTATAGGTGGAATACAAAACTGAAAGTAACAAAGACACAGAGACCTATGGACACACTCAATAGCTTGGTGTTTTCCTGAGAGATGGGGAGGAAGGGGGAAGGGGAAAGGGAGGGGAGGTGGGAGAGGGCACCAGCATTATGGACACATTCAATGGTTTGTTTCTTACCTGGAGAGGGGGGAAGAGGGGGGAGGGAGAGTAGTAAGGGAAGGTGGGAGTGGGCACCAGATGTATGGTGATGGAATGGAAGCTGATTCTGGGTGGTGGGCACATGGTGCAATTTAAGAATGTTGTGATGAGGACTTGTACATCTGGAAACAGGCTAATTGTTGCCAACCAATGTCATCCCATTATATTTAACAATAAAAAAACATAATAATAAGGGAAGCCGGGATGGCTCAGTG
This sequence comes from Craseonycteris thonglongyai, assembly GCA_004027555.1. Lineage (NCBI taxonomy): Eukaryota > Metazoa > Chordata > Mammalia > Chiroptera > Craseonycteridae > Craseonycteris > Craseonycteris thonglongyai. The sequence goes on from PVKE010033255.1 coordinate 1,744, forward strand.
GGTTAAGCTCTCATTTTGCAGGTCTGGGGACCGAGGATCGAATCCCCAGTCCCAGCCCGTGCGGACCCATATGCTGAACTGGGGTGTACCCCCAGTTTGGTTCTCATCAGGGTGAGACCCTGGCCCAGTTCCTGCCCTGTGCAGCCCCGTGCCCACCTGTGGAAGGAAACTATGTGGTAAAACCAATGATATACAACTATGGAGACTGTTCTGGGCCCTCTCCCTTCTCTCTGTTTCTGTCTCTGTATCTCTCTCTCTCTCTCTGTCAAAAACAATAAAAATTAATCTTTAAAAAAAATAGAAGGGAGGCCTTTCTGTTGGTATAGATAATATAACAATAATTTTTAACTTTTAGTTCAGTAGTCATAATAATTGCTTTCTTGTTATCTTTACAGTTCTTTGAGAAACAAGGTAAACCAGAACCAAATATTAAACAAATCAGTCAGTCCAAAGTCATTTCGCCTTGCTTTAGCATTCCATTGATTTGAGAAATATATGTGTAAGGCAGTTCCTTTGGCAATTCCAGCTCCAGTTAAAAGTGGCTCCATTTATATTATGGTTTACATGTTCCTTTTTAAGCCAGCAGGTAAGAAAATTGGCACACACCAGTACCTGTGTGAGCTAGATGTTTGGTTGGCAACCACATGCACATGGTAGGAAATGAGTTTAGGGTAGTAGAAGAAGCATGGCTTGCATGGGAGCATAAATATTTTGCTAACTGCAGTGGGAAGCATTTGGAAGTTTGAACAGATAGCTCAATACTCGCCCTACTATATGGAGGTGGCCATCAGGGAGAGTGGGTTTGAAAACACTTTAAGTTAGGTGTAAGAAGATAGTGCAGTAGTCTAGAGGGAAGAGGAAAAGGCAGGTTAGAATGGAAGCAACAGATGTCTGAAGATATTCTATTTAGGATACTTTTGAGGTGGTATATACAGTACTGGCTTATGTGGGAGTAGTGGGATGAGGAAATGAAAGAAGTTAAAAAAAACAACACAACCCCCAGAGTTCTGGCCTGAGCAACTGGATGGTGATGACTGAGGTGTGGGGCACTGGCAAAGGACAGGTTTTGAGGGCCAGAGGAGTAGTCTGGCTTTTAACTGTTTGGATCAAAATATCTATTAGTCATTATCCAGCAGTTATCAGTAAGATGGTTCCAGATTTGTGTAAGAGCTCAGTTGAGAGATGGGGATAAAGAAGTTGTGTAGTCCCAGAAGTGACAGCATTTATAGTCCTAACACTGGGTGAGTTTGGCTGAAAAGGGAGAGTATAGACAAGGGAAGGATGAAAATAAAAAATCAAGCCCTGGACCACTCAAAGAACTGGAGATTGAGAAGAGGAAAAGAGCACAGCAAAGTATATACAAAAGAAGAAGCCAGAGGGAGAAGGAGAGAAGAACATTCTTTCTTGAAGGGAATATTCATCAATGGTTTTAAATGCTACAGAAAACAAGTTCTATAAAACAAATAATAAGCCATGGAGTTCAGAATTTTGAGGTTATAGGTAACCTTAAAAAGCCTTTCCATGGAAAGATGGAAATAAAATTCTTATTGAAGAACATGGGGGAACAGTGAGAAGTTAAATGTTACATACAACTTGTATAAGTCAGGGTTTTATCAAGGAAGTAACACCACTATGCATGATGTGGAGTAACAGATTTATTGTAGGAAGTGCCTTCCTTGCATGTTGGGAGAAAAGTTAGGAAGCAGAGATGAGAGAAAAGTCATTATAGGACACTGCAGGGAGCTAGCTGTCAAGTGGTATGGAAGATCGTTGCCTTCGTATCTAGCAATGGCCCAGCAATCAGAGAAATGTTTCATTCATTTGAGTTTACATGTCCCCTACCCCTTTGTTTGATTGTTTTCTAATTTTTCTTTAAAATTTCACTCAGTCATTGCTTCCCCCAAATGTTTGCACAATTGGTCTGACCCCTGTTTCTCCTGAGAATATTAACTTTTGAGGGCAGGTACTGTGCTCACTGTATAAACATGTTGACTGAATATAAGAATCAGGGGTGTCCAATCTTTTGGCATCCCTGGGCCATGTTGAAATAAAAATTGTCTTGGGGGGAAGCCGGCATGGCTAAATGGGTTAAGCACTCACTTTGCAGCTCCCGGGACCGAGGATCAAATCCCGGCCCCGGCCTGTGCGGACCCATGTGCTGAACTGGGGAGTGCCCCCAGTTCAGTTCTCTCTCTGTCTCTGTATCTCTCTCTCTCTTTCTGTCAAAAACAATAATAAATAAATAAATCTAAACCCAGATTTAACATTTAGAAAAAAAAAAAAGAATTATCTTGGGTCACACATAAAATACACTAACATTAATGATAGCTGATAAGCTAAAGAAAATCACAAAAGATCTTATAATGCTTTAAGAAAGTTGGTGAATTTGTGCTGGGCCACATTCAAAGCCCTCTGGGCTGCATGCCGCCTGTGGGCTGCAATTTGGACACACTTGAATTAGATGGATGAATGAATGAATAGGACCAGTCGTCTGAATAACCACCTAAGTGTTCTGATCTTTATGTGTTATGTAGTTATCCACTACTTTTTTTACTTATGCGAAATCATCCCCTTGATGTTCACAGTATGCCCCTCTTACCAGAAATTCTGGGACTTGGTGAACATGTTCACATTTGGTTCTTATTACCAATTGTGATGTTACATGTTTTGATCATTTGTGTTCTGTCATGTCATCATTTTTTTCAAATTATTCTCATATGAAAGTTTCTTCTGACACTTTATCTCCTTGGGATATTTCTAGTTTTGATCTGCCTTTAGTAATGCTCAGCAATATGAAATAATAGGCCATGATCATGCAAATGTATAATAATGTTAAGCTTGAGATTTTGCTTTGGCTAAATTATGTCAAAGGACTAACTTATATATTAATTATACTAAGTGTATACATTTAACTAAAGCAAGCTGCTTAACGCTGCTCCAGCCCTACAGGGAGCAGACGTGCATTCTTGGTCTCCTAAAATAGAAACAATTTCTCTGTTTGCCTAGGATTCCCTGAAGATTGCTGTATGCCCCCAGTTTCCAAATGTCATGAAGGAAACAAAGGCCTTTTTATGATCCTGAAGTGCCAGTTTGGCCAGGCATAGACAAAGGGACATTTAAATAAAGTCTCCAGGCATTTACTTAGTTTCAAAATTACTTCTCCAAATATACTCATTGTGCAACACTGAAGAGCTTTAAATGTATTTCTTTAACTCGCTCCAATATGCCTGTTGTAACTGATCTTTTTGTCAGGGGGGACGGAGTTGGGAAGGAATTAGTTCTCTTTTTTTTTCCCTTCCAGGGAACTGCCAAAATAATTTTGACTCTCCCAGATGAAGTAAGTCTTAAAATTGTGGTTCTCCTGAGGTTCGTTTGGAAGAAGACACAAGCAATTCTGAGAAACCAGTGGTGGGGGCTGCCAAGATGCTCCATTTTCCTGGCTGCTGCTTCTGTGCCTTGCATCAGGGTCAGTGTGAGAACAAAACCGCAGTCTGAAAGGGTTTGGAGGAGCTTGTTCAAACACTTGTTCTTGTTTACCTAAAAGCCTCCTGCCTCATTCAGCATCACCACTTTAATTTGCTGATTGTGATATGATTCTAGAGTTTAGAGTTTGCTCCAGTGGTTGGGTTCTCACTGCTTTTGGTTCTTCCCAGGGTGAGACATTTTTCCTGTTGGGTGGCACCTGGAAAAGCTAGGTTGCACACTTGGCCTAAGCTATTTTTGGAGGTGTGCTATTTCTAGAGAATTGGAGATTGCTATACCATAACACAACATCTATCCATCCTGGGTTTTGATATGGAAAGGAAAATCAAGTGGCAAAGTGCTGGTAAGAATTATTCCGAAGCTGTACAAGAACTATAGAATTTCAAATCTGCAAGTCACTCTTAGAGTTGCAAAGTGGAAGGAGCAGGAATAATTGAATCAGACTGACCTGTTGGAGGATTCAGGGCCATTCAATCAATGTGTGCCAACCCAAGACACCTGTACTGTCAGCCTCTTCATACAACTCTGGAGGATTGGTAAAATGACAATTTTGAAATGGAATCTAATTGATGTTCAAAAAAGAAAAGTAAAGTACAGCACCATGGGTCCATCTTCTTAATAATCACTGCTTCACCAGTACCAGAGTGTACAAATATTTAGCCTTTGAGTCTCAGTTTAGTTATTTGTAAAATGGGTTGTTGTGAGAAAAATGAAACCATATATTGAAAAAATGCCTAGATGTAACAGGTGGCTGTAGTAAGTGCATGAATTATCATCACCTAATGCAATCATTTCATTTGTAAGGTAAATGCATCAAAGCCCAGAAAAATTAGGTGATTTTCCCAACAACACATAGCATTTAATTGGCAGAACTGAAGAATGGATCTATTTCTCCTGCCTTTCAGAAGAGTACTTTGTTTCTATTTTACCACAATTTAATTTTATTATTATTATTTTTTTTTTGGTTACTCCTCATCAAAAATAAAATGAAATATTTTGATTAAAAGATTTTTATAATTGTCTGTGACATAAAATTTTTTAATGTGAAATGAGAGATTTTGTAGGTGAGCTCCTGCAGGCTGGAGGCAGTGGTACGGGCCTGCCTGCTTGCCGAGGTTCTGCCATCCTCTGAGCACTGCTCTCTGTGAAAATCTTTCACAAGGATTGCGTTGTGCAAGTCTCTTAAATTTGGTACTGGAAACAAAGGGAAAAAAAAAATTTCTGTCTCTGTCCTAAAGTTGTTTATTGTTTCTTGGGAAAGGTAAATCAGGAAAAAAATCATTGATACACAGCTTACTTAACAAACTCTGATTGTGTCAGCAGAGTGAGGGGCCACTTGCCCCAGGTATGAGGGTGTTTGGAGTTGTCAGGAGACATTAGCCCTGCACTGAATCTAGAAGGCTGAGGAGGGGTTGGGCATGTAAAGAAGGGGTGAGGGCCCAGAATAATCTCCATAATTGCACATCATTGGTTTTTCCAATAAACATAGGTTTTTCAATAAACATAGGTTTATTCCACAGATGGGCGTGGGGCTGCACAGGCCAGGAACTGGGCCAGGGTCTCACCCCAGTGAGAACTGAACTGGGAGCACTCCCCAGTTCAGCATATGGGTTCACACAGGCCAGGGCCAGGATTTGATCCTCAGTCCCTGGGCTGCAAAGTGAGTGCTTAACCCACTTAGCCATCCCAGCTTCCCCTCAAGAAATCACTTTTTGAAGTGGGGGAGAAATCCACTTTTGCTATGAATATGGACATTAGCCTTTGAAATTATTTTGGATTTATTTATTTTTTTAAATCTTGAATTTTTTACATTAACCACATTTTTGTTTTAAAGAACAAGAGAAATAATTTGAATATATATAGTGGGAATAACCTTGATCTGAGTTGGCTATGTCTGGGTTCTTATCCCAAACCCACTGAGAGCTTCTACTTATAACTCTGAATATAAAAATTATAATATTTGTTTTATATACAGTTCAGAACTGTTATGAAAGTCCAATAAGACAGTATGTGTGAAAGTGTTTTATAACTGTAGTTTATATAAACTAAAAAAGTTGTTTGATATTGATAGTTTGCAATATCATATCCCAATTTACAACTGTAATTTCTGTTTGTGTTATTTATTTTTTAAAGAATGTGTCAGGAAGCATATTAATTAAACCTCATGTTCAGTTTACCAATCCCCATGCATTTATTTTCTCATTAGGAGAAATTGAATTTGATTCTTACTTTCACTAAGATATCACTAAAAAGTCACTGTTCCTTCTGTGGCTCTCTCCTCTCCTTTTTTAGGCTAGAAAGCAATGAATTATGTATTGTATGGCTAGTATATAGCAAGGGATAAAGAGAGAGTGATAAAAGGTATATCAACCCTCAAGAACTCAGGTTTATTTGGGAATTTAGTGTGAAAGTTTGTTGTTACTAGACAGCAGAGAGAGGTCTTAGAGTGTATATATGTGTACATGTGTACATGCAAATGTGTATGTGATGTGGTGTGTGTAAGTATGGTGTTAATGTTGAAAATGATCTTGTAAGTTTATTGAGCATGGAGGCTACAAGGTTCAGGTACCTAGCTTCATTAGGAGAAATGCCTCTATTGGTGTCCAAGACTCTGTTATCTCAGACTTGGTTATGTTAGCCCTTTGTGGTTCTAGTATTACACTATGGCTACATTCATTGGATTACTAACTTCAATACACTGTCAGGTGTACCACAAGCACCTGGGTGCTTCAGAAGATTCCCAGGTCACTGGAGAGAATCAGGAAGGCTGCTCAGAACAGTACCAGCCCTGTGTAGAGTATATCATGTAGGGCGGGGAGAGTGGGCATGGTTGTTGTTCCATTTGGAAGGGTACAGTTCAAGGATGGAGAGCAGTGTGGAGCACCAGTTTCTTTCTGCATGGATGGATTAGGAGACTAACAGGGAGCATATTGCCCATAGCTTGGAGCAAGGTGGTGGAGTGCTCATGTGAAGGTGTGCCTTGAAAGTCAGGACCAGGTCTGACTGGGGGATTGAGGATGTGGGCACAGTGAGGAGTTATGGCCTTGAATTATGGGTTCTACCGTAGAGAAAAGAGTGGAGAGTAGGGAAGTGGAAGTCTGATAGGCCACTGGTGATTTAGTGGACTTGAGATGGTGGAAGCTGGGTGAAGGCTGAACCTTGATGACTTTGAGGTTAAGCAAAGGTTATATCTCAGCTTAGATGGTACATTATCAAAACACACTTAAATTAATTCATTGCCTAACTATTGAATTTATATTTGTTAATCCATGTTTTAAATTTCTTTCTTCTTTATTGGTAAGGTTTAAGCAGACAAAAAACATTTCTTCAATTAATTTTGTATAGCACTGAATAGAGTGCCTGTGTAGGATCTCAAACTAATTTTTATCTTGCCTGAACACATTTTACTAATGCAACATGTTGGTTTCTGAAATGTTTAGTGAAATACTGTGGTTGGTTGGGTAATTTTCTATGGCCAAAAGGATAATCTCTTAAGCTCCAGATAAGTTACTAATATACATATGGAAATACATACAAATTTACTGCATGGCTGTTAATTTTTTAATAAAAAATATTTTCATTGCTGTTATTTAAAATAAAATAGAAGAATTAATTAGACACTTTTGTGGGTTAATTACTTGCCAAGTGTAACTTGTTTCCAAACTGGTATGGTCTTGGAGTTATATTACTGCAAACAGTGTTAGGAAGAAGTAAGTAAGCAATATTTATTTTTAGCTTTCAAAAAAGCCTATTACCACTCAATTTTCAGAGGGGGAAAAAATCCCTTCTGGGCTAAGGCCTTATGTACTGAAAATCTTTATGCTTAACTATTTTCATCCAAACTCCAAACTGGAAAACAATGGTTTCTAGTGATTTACTCTTAATATCAGTTTGGCAAGTGTTGATGCTTATTAAACACCAGTTTCTTAAATTATAATGAAGGATGTAGTTATAAACTGAGGTAGGTTTAGTCAAGCACTTGACACCACAAAAAAAACTTACCACAGTGAGTATGTAGGGGTAGGGTTGAGCAGTGTCAAGTTAGAGCAGAGAATTCAGTTTTTAAGTTTCAGGATTCCTTGTTGGTAAGCTGCTTTTGGATTGATGTTGGATGTGTGGACTTGAGCTCAAATGATCAATTTGATCTCGTTTCGTTGAGTAGAGAGGGGGGGGCGCATATATGTTCAAAGCACTGTGTTCTAGATGTTTTCCCATGTGTCAGTTCCTTCAATTTTATGTTCACTGAAAGGTATTGCTAATGTTCTTGTTGGTACTTGAGGACTGACAGGCTGGGTGAGGTTAAGTAACCCATCCAGGGTGTCACAAAACTGGTAAGCAGCAGTTCTGAAAGTCAGAATAAATCTATCAATAAAGCTCATGCTATTTCACTGCTTTCTGGTATAGAAAGATAGTTTGATGAGTGTTTTTCAAAGTTTTAATGTATTTGAATTTAATTGTAGTTAAAGAATTAGTAAACTAGGTATATATTTTTTGAAGTAACTTAAAATTTTGGTTTTATTACAGTTAAATGAAAGTCAATGTTAACCTTTAACCTTTGGTTTTGCGTGCATTAATCTAATTTCAGAATTATGGTACATAGGTCCTGGACCACATCTCTCTGGTTTTATGCTCACACTGTCCTTGGACCTGTGTTTTGCTCCTGGGACTCTGAGCATGCCCCTCTAATGCTCAGACAGATCACAGAGACAGGCTCCTCCTCTCTCTTCTGGTCTGGAGTGGCTTTTTTTTTTTTTTTCAGTCTGTACCAGAAAGTCTCCAGTACAAAATTATGACCAAAACCAAGGAGTAAACAGTCACATTTTGATTTAATTGGATAGTGGAGGAGCCTGAATTTGTGAATGAGCTATAGGAATCTGGGGTAGGTTTGAATGGGCAGCCTGGGTATGCTATCTTCACTTGCTCATGCTCATTTGGTGTAATTTTTTAATAAAAATTTATAATATGCAATTATAAATTATTTAGTGTTTTTATTTTTGTTATATTGTATACATTTTATGTCAGGCTGCTGTATTGATTTTTTGAAGGCATCATATATAGAGGACAAGGAAGATTGTTCTTTGTGTTTTAATGCTATTGCTGGCTTCTTCCATGACTTAATGAAAATAAATGTCAACACCTCTGGTTCAACTATAGCATGTGCTGCATTCATCTTGTGTAAAATTTGGGTTGTGTGAATGTAAGTCAGTATATTAAGGATTTCCCTGCAGAATGGCTCCTTCAGTTCTTATATCTAGCACCAGGGTTTGGGTAAAAAGCACATGACTTGTCTTCTGAGACACCAGAAGGAGAACGATCTGAGAGATTCTTATGAAATGCAAGAGAGTTGGGACCCTACAGAGCCACTGGAGTGGGGTGGGGTGGGGGCGGAAGTGGCCACATCTTTCTGTGACAGACAGATAGATCTCTGAGTCCCATTAGTGCTTACTGAGAATATCACAATATTGATGCATGTCCTGCAAAAAAATGCAAAGGCTGAGCAGTATAAGAAAGGCCAGGACCCAGCATAATGCAGGCCAGGACACAAGCTTGCTGCTGTGACAACAGAGGGCTCTACAAAGATAGTTTGAAAGCTTAGGCCTCAGTGTTTGTGTCTAGGCTGAAGTTCTTGGGTTATGAACACTTAGTAGTCTTTGATGCTACCAGAGCCTGAGCTCCCTAGAAGGGCAGAAAATCAGGAAGGGTAAACACAGTTACTGAAATACACCTATTACTTCTTCAAATGCAGAGCATTTAAGTATTACTAAGAACGTATTTTGGTGAGTTATGATTACTCTGTTTCTACTACCTCAGCTAATATTGCTTAAGCATTGACTATGTTCAAGGCACATGGACAGGTATTACATGGCCAGCACCAAGACACACAGGCAATGGTGGGTGAAGCCACCACTTTAGGTCTGCCTTGTCCAAAGCTTTGGCTCTTAAATACAGTGCCAGACTGACCAGATCTTTTACCAAAGGCATTAGGAGTAGAGGTCAGAACAATCTGGCGAGTAGGAAGTACTTTCTTTTATTGAATTCTGGATTTTAGAGCTTTCCAATCTTGATGTTCAAAAAGGGTGTCTTCGAAGAGGATTTCCTTCATATTTCAATTGTATATATCAGTGTTGTGTATATATTACATACACAACTTTAGATTTCTTTTCTTTTTTCTTTCTCTACTTTTGAAAAAAAAATGATTAAAACATATCTAAAGACAAGAATTTCATACTGGCAGAGTCCACTGAGATTACCTGAGTTCTGTCAGGAATTGAACCTAATTTTTAGTCAAAAGTGTGAGTGTGAGTATATACTTGATAATATACTACTTGTGTTTTTGTTTTGCTGCTTTGAAGGATTATGTTTACTGAGGCTGTTAACAAAATGTGTAATAATTGTCATGTAATAAAGCTGAACTCAAATGCATGATATAGAAGTGTTGTAACAGTGAGAGTCTGGGACAGATAAACATTCGTCAAGAAGAAAATAGCTGGAGTTCAGAATTATAAAACAAACATATAAGAGAAGAGCAAAATTTTGAAGTAGTGTGGAAGAAATCACTTAAAGATGGTAGCATGAGAGGAAATTATTGAAACCTCTCCTGAAAAATACAACAAACTGAACAACTGAAGTCCAACAAGAGAATCTCTAAGTAACACATAGTTCCAGATGACAGACCCCACTCATTGCAAGAAAATACTTAAAGGCCAGATAAAGAGAGACGAATCAGAGAGAAGGGAAGGGAGCATTGCAGAGACATGCACCAGGAGACTAGCACAGAAGAGACTGAGTTGGGAGCTTGAAAGCACTGGATGAGACCAAGAATGACTCTGAGTGGGTTGGAGGCTGAGAACCAGCAAATGTGGATGCATGGTCAGCTGGACCATGAGGTGGTTGGCAGGAGTATGGAGAGAGCAGCTATAGCATGGCTTGGGCAATCATAGTGCAGCATAGGAAGCTGGAGTAGGGTGCAGGAGGCTGGAGAGCAGGACAGGCAGCTGGAGCATGGGGCTAGAGGCAAGAGTACAGTGCAGGCAGAAGGAGTACTGCACTGGTGGCTGGAGTGCTCTGCCAGCAGCTGTAATACATCATGGCCCTGGATGAGGTAGGGCCAACATGAAATGCTGTGTGGCCTAGAACACAAAGCCTGGTTGCTTTTCCTTAATCTTTCCTGAATTTATCCCATCTTCTCCAAGTTGGCTCAGTGCCTGCATACACTCAGCTACATCTTGTAAGCTGCCGTTACCTTGTGCCATAAACAGACCTGTGCCTTTTTCAATAAAATCTGCCCCAACCCTTCTCACTTATGCTTGCAGGGGGATCCAGAAAAACTGTGAAGCACAGATGTGGCAGCTTCTCACTGCAGTGGATCTCAAGGCATAAAATACCACTGCCCACCATATCCTCCCAAAGAGGACATTCACAGAGACCAAGGTGACTGGGTCAAAAAAGAAAAGCCCGGGGGTACTGGGATTGCTCAGTGAATTGAGCACTCACTTTGCAGCCCTGAGGCCCGAGGATCAAATCCTGGCCTCAGCCTGTGTGGACCCAGGATGCTGAACTGGGGTGTGCACCCATTTCAGTTCTTGCTGGTGCCTATGTTAGAGACCCCTGGCCCCGATCCTGCCCTGTGCAGCCCTGTGCCCACCTGTGGAGTGAAACTATATCAAAAACTAATGACATCAACTATGGAGACTCTTCAGGGCCTACACCCTTCTCCCTGTCTCTCTCTGTCTGCCTGTCTCTGTCTCTTAAAAAAAAGAGAATCCCATCTTTTAGGAAGTCTCTCAGTGCGAGACAAACAAATACCCAAAAGAAAATATTGTAAGATGCAGCAGCAACACCAACTGGGAAGTGAAAGAAAGACCTCTTCATTTCTACCAGTGAAGAAGTCATTATGCCCAGAAAGAGAAACACTACAACAGCAATAGTATTCTATAAAACAAAGTTATTCAGAAAGAAAATGAAAAATCTCCAGAAAAGGAACCTAAAGATATGAAAATATATGAACCAAAAGGCACAGAATTCAAGACTATGGTTCTAAAAGCACTCAAAGAAATTTTAAAAAAGCAGATAAACACAGATAAGCAGGCAAATATTATCAGAAAGGAAATCTGCAAGCAAAAAAAAAAAAAAACTTTAACAAAGAAATTACAACTATAAAGAAAAACCTAATAAAAAAATCTAGAAAATAAACAATACAAAAAAGAAATGAAAATGAAATAGCTAGATGGGAAGCAAAGCTGACTAGATAGAGGAAAGAATTAGTAATATCAAAGATAGAAATATGAAAATGCCACAAGAGAAAGGAGAGACCTGAGAGTTAAAGGAAATGATAGATCTCTCCAAGAACAATCTGACTTCTTCAGAAAGAGCAACATAAAAATAATAGGCATTCCAGAGGGAGCAGAGGATGAGATGGGCACAGAGAACTTGCTCAAACAAATAGTAGATGACAACTTCCTGAATTTATGGAGAGAACTGGATCCTCAAATTCAAGATGGAAACAAAGCCCCTAGCTACCAGAATTCTAGCAGACCTTCTCCAAACAACACTATACTGAAGATGTCAAAGGTCAAAGGCAAAGAAAGAATCTTCAAGGTAGCCAGGAGAAAAAACACCATAACCTATAATAGAAAGCCCATCAGACTGTCATCAGACTTCTCAATAGAAACTCTACAAACTAAGAGGAAGTGGAATCAAGTAGTCAATATACTGAGAGAAATTACCAGCCAATAATAGTCTATACAACAAAGTTAATCTTTAGATATGAAGGAGAAGTAAGACCTTTACAGATATACAAAAGCTGAGGAAATTCTTCAGCACAAGGCTGGCATTTCAAGGAATACTGATAGAGGCTATAGAACCTGAAACAAAAAGTAAAAATAAGTAAGTATAAACTGGGATGACAAAAATATAAAAGGGGAAGAAGGAAAGATTTAAATTTCCAAAAGAGAATGAAGATAAGAAGCATGCTTAAGAAAAAGACCACTGCATATACAAAACTTTCCATTACATAAATTTTGTGGTAACCATTAAAACAAAACAAAACAAAACAACAACAACAACAAAAATTAGAATTCAGACACACAACAACAACAACAAAAGGTAACAGAGGGAAAAATATAGAACACCATTAAACTAAAATAACTGAAAGAAAGAAGCAAAGGTGCAATAAGAAAAAAAGAGCTACCAGATAACATAAGAAATAATTACTGTAAGACATTCTCATATATCCATCATCATTCTAAATGTAAATGGACCAAACTCACTAATAAAAAGGCACAGAATAGCAGACTGGATTAAGAAACCAACCATATGCTGCCACCAAGAGACACAGCTCAACCACAAGGACAAATACAAACTCAAAGTGAAAGGGTAGAAAATGATATTCCAACCAAATGGCATTTGGAGAAAAACAGACGTAGGCACACTTTATATCTGATGAAACAGACATCAGGATAGAAATGGTAATAAGATATAGTATTGTGCATTTTATAATGATAAAAGGGCATGCAACAAGAATAAATAACACATTACTATATATGCCTCCAAACAGGAAGCACCAAAATTTATAAAGCAACTACTAGCAGATCTAAAAGGAGAAACTGACTAAAACACAATTATCGTAGCAAACCAAACGCCCCTTGGAAGCCATTGGCAGTTTATCCAAACAGAAAATAAATAAGGAGATATCAACTTTAAATGATACATTACAGCAGTGGACCTAATTGACATTTACAGGATACTTTATCCTACAACACATTCTTTTATGGTGCACATGGAACATTTTCAAGGATAGACCATATGCTGTGTCACTAAACTAGCTTCAGAAAATTTGAAAGGATTGAAATCATACATAGTGTATTCTCTGACCGTAAAGCTTTGAAACGTGAGATCAACTATAAATGGAAAGCAAAAAAATTCCCACATATACATGTAGATTAAACAACATTATTAAAAAATTACTGGATGAAAGAAGTAACAAAAGAAGAGGTTAAAAATACATAGGAACTAACAACCATGAAATTATAACATTTCAAAATTACTGTGATTCAGTGAAAACAGTAATAAAAAGAAAATGTATAAGGATACTGGGATAGCTCAGCAGTTGAGTGCTTGCCTCACAATTGTGAGGTACAAGGCCTAATTCCCTGTCTGGCCCCATGCAAACCCATATGCTAAACTGCGGCAATACTGGTAACTCTTGGGATGGCACTGCATCAAAGTTCTTGCCTCCCATGTGGTAGGTCCCAGGTTCAGTTCCCAACCCATGCTGCCCTACATCCACCTGTGTGAAATGTAATCATGTCACAACTAATGCTGTACAAATATGGAGACTATTCTGGGCCCTCTCTATCTTTTTTTCTGTTTCTCACACTTTCTTAAAAAAAAAAATCTGTAAAAAATAAAGAGAGGGGAACTACAGGCCTATCTCAACACAAGAGAAATCACAAATAAGAAAACAAAAACAAACAAAAACCCAAAACCAGACAAAAACAAAAACACAAAATAACCCTAACATTGCATTTTAAAGAACTAGAAAAAGAAGAACAAGAAAAGAAAATACTGCGAAGTCAGTGGAAGAAAGAAAACATAAAAATTGGATCATAACTAAATAAAATAGAGAATAGACAAACAATAGAAAAATTAATGAAACAAAGAGCTGGTTCTTTTGGAAAATTTAATAAAATTGACAAAACCGTGGCTAGACTCATCAAGAGAAAAAGAGAAAAGACACAAGTAACCAAAGTTAGAAATAAAAGAAGGAGAATATCAACTGATACCACAAAATATCAATGATTGTACAACATTATGGAAAGCTATATGCCACAAAATTTAGCAATCTAGAAGAAATGCACAAGTTTATAGAAACATAGTTTACCTAGACTGAACCAAGAATAACTGGATAATCTAAATAAACTAATCACCAGTAAGGAAACTAAAACTATCATTCAAAACCTCCCAAAAGCAAGATTCCAGGACCTGATAGTCTCACAAATGACTTTTAGCAGGCATACAAAGAGGACCTAACACTTATCCTCCTCAAAGTCTTCCAAAAAAACAGAGGCAATACACTGTACTTCCAATTAATTCTATGAGGCCAATATTACCCTAATACCAAAGATTGATAAAGATAACACAAACACACACACAAAAAGAAACCTATACACCAGGGATTTCTAACCCCGTGCCCGCGGGCACCCCGATTTGTGTGCGTCCGCCATTATTTGACTGCATCAGAAGTTTTTCATAAACACTAAGTAAAAGTATAATTTATTTTTATACATTTGTTAGAATTTAAAAATATTGTTTGAGTATCTACACAGGTTTATTATATTTGTTGGTATGTTTGCGATATCGTATGTATAAATTTTTCCCTAGCTTTCGCCTTTGTACATGTCGTGTCTTGTTTAGCCGCTGCACTCTTTAAGCTCTCCTCCACCCAACCGGGAGAAGCGAAGTTGCCACTTTGATAGCGGTTGCTGGACTGATCGGGTCGTGACAGTTAGCTAGGATCACAGTGTTTTGATATATTCAATTTTAAATGAACTAAAAGTGAGGTAGGTGATCTATTATTATGGTGGCAATTTGATAGGATACTGTAGTTCTATAACTATTTTTATTTTTATTTTTTTAGTCCTAAAATGAGTGGACCAAATAAGAGAAAATGGACCTATAATTTTAACACAGACTGGGAGGAATCATATTGTTTCATTAATTTAAAATGCGTTTGCCTGTTGTGTGGCAGTAGTATTGCAGTGCCGAAAAAACATAATGTTGAACGTCACTTTCAGACAAATCATGCCACTTTTGATACGAATTATCCACTTAAATCTGAAGTAAGAAAGAAAAAAATTAATCAACTAAAATGAAGTTTAACTACTCAACACACCATTTTCACTAGACATGTGGAAAAATCTAAAAAGGCAACCATTGCTTCTTTCAAAATTTCTCACATGCTCGCAAAGAAGAAAAAACCTTTCCAGGATGGTGAATTGTTCAAAGAAGCATTTCTGACTGCTGCTGATTGTTTGTTTGAGGAATATTCTAACAAGCGTGAGATTATGTCAGTGATACAAGACCTACAGTTGTCAAATAACACAGTCACAAGAAGAATACACGCAATTTCAAAAGACTTGCAAACTCAGTTAAAGACTGACTTGGAAATATGTGACTGCTTTTCTCTGCAATTTGACGAGTCAACAGATATATCAGACACCGCACAGTTGGCAGTTATGGTGAGAACGGTATTTAGTAACTTCACAGTAAAAGAGGAGGTGTTGCAAATATTACCAATGAAAGGACAGACGAGAGGTGGGGATATTTATAAAACTTTCAGAACATACGCTAGGTCGATAAACATGCCTTTCCATAAGTTGTCTGTGATAACTACCGATGGGGCACCAGCAATGGTTGGTCAAAACAAAGGATTTATTGCCCTTTGCAGGAATGATGAATCATTTTCAAACTTTATGTCCTACCACTGTATTATCCATCAGGAAGCTTTGTGTTGTAAAATATTGCCCTTTGAACATGTTATGAAAATAGTCACAAAGATAATCAACTCTATTCGAGCAGCTCCATTACAACACTGACTTTTCAAGGCCCTGTTAGAAGATACTGAAGATAAAGAACACGATCTCATCCTGCATACTGAAGTACGTTGGCTCAGTAAAGGTAAAGTTCTTACAAGATTTGTGAACTTAATTGAAGAAATAAAAACATTTATACATGATAAAAATGAAAATTATGATGAACTAACAGACTCTTGCTGGCTGGTGGATTTGTGTTTTCTTGCTGACA
>PVKE010033256.1:0-18029 GCA_004027555.1 Craseonycteris thonglongyai
AAAAAAAAAAAAAAAAAAAAAAAAAAAAAAAAAATTGGGGGAAGCCGGGTGGCTCAGTGGGTTAAGCGCTCGCTTTGCAGCGCCAGGGACCAAGGATCAAATCCCGGCCCCGGCCCGTGCGGACCCATATGCTGAACTGGGGAGTTCCCTCAGTTCAGTTCTCTCTCTGTCTCTGTATCAAAAACAAACAAACAAAAAATTGTAGGCTGACTGTGAGAAGCATAGCAGACCAAGTAAGCATGGATACAGAAATAGGAAAATCTTATCTGAAAACCTTGGCATGAGAAAGGTGTGTGCCAAAATGGTCCCAAAGGAGCTCACAGATGAACAAAAACAACGGAGAATCGAAGTTTGCCAAGACCTTTTGGAGAGAGAAGACGATGTCTTGGGCTGTGTTATCACTGGTGATGAAATATGGGTTATCCAATATGACCCTGAAACAAAGCATCCAAGTACACAATGTAAGTCAGCCAATTCTCCACCACCAAAAAGGTTTTGTCAGTACAAATCCAGAGTCAAAATGATCTTGTTAACCTTTTTCAATATCTGAGGGATTGTTCGTTGTGAATTTGTACCAAGTGGACAGTCAACCAAGTTGACTACTTGGAAGTGCTGAAAAGGTTACATGAAAAAGTTAAATGAAAACGACCTGAACTTTTTGCCAATGACTCATGGCTCTTGCATCACGACAATGCACCAGCTCACACGGGACTGTCTGTGAGGGAGTTTTTAGCCAGTAAACAAATAACTGTATTGGAACACCCTCCCTACTCCCCTGATCTGGCCCCCAGTGACTTTTTTCTTTACCCGAAGATAAAGGAAATATTGAAAGAAAGACATTTTGATGACATTTAGGACATCCAGGGTAATATAATGACAGCTCTGATGGCCATTCCAAAAAAAGAGTTTCAAAATAGCTTGAAGGGTGGACTAGGTGCTGGTGTTGGTGCACAGCTTCCCAAGGGGAGGACTTCAAAGGTGCCTGCAGTGATATTCAGCAATGACGTATGGAGCACTTTTTCTAGGATGAGTTTGTGAACTTAATTGTCAGACCTTAGGGCGTACAGTGTGATGTTTTGATATGTTACATTGTGAAAATATCACCACAATCAAGCTCATTACACACCCATTTCCTCACCCAGTTACCTTTTTGTGTGTGTGGTGAGAACACTTAAGACCGACTCTCTTAGCAACTTTCAAATATACAATACAGAATTATTAGCTGTAGTCACCGTGCTGTCCGTTAGATTTCCAGACCTGATTCATTCTGCGTAACTGAAAAGTTTGTGCCTTTTAACCAGAGCCTCTCATTTCACCCCTACACCTTCCCCCCAAGGCCCTGCCAACCACCAACTACACTGCTTTTATGAGTTTGACTTTTTTTTAGTTTCCACATGTAAGTGAATATCATACAGTATTTGTCTTTCTCTGACTTATTTCACTGAGCATAATGTACTCCGGGTTTATCCATGTTGTCCCAAATGGCAGAATTTCCTTCCTCTTTAAGGTTAAATAACATTTCATTGTATATATAACACATTTTTAAAAATCTATTTATTTGTCAATGACATTTAGGTTGTCTCCATGTTTTCCTTTAAAGATTTATTTTATTGTTTTTGACAGAGTCAGAGAAAGACAAAGAGGAGGGCCCAGAGCAGTCTCCATAGTTGTACGCCATCGGTTTTTTGACATGGTTTTGTTCCACACAGGTGTGTGGGGGCCACACAGGGTGGGAACCAGGCTGGGGGCCACCCGCATGGGAGGTACACTCCCTCAAGCCAGGGGCTGAACCAGGGGGCAAGAACCAAACTGGGGGTCATCTGCATGGGACGCACACTCTAGTTCAGCATATGGGTCCGCATGGGCCCGGGCTAGGATTTGATCTTCAGTCCTTGGGGCTATAAAGCAAGTGCTTAACCCGCTGAGCCATCCCAGCTTCCCCTGTTGCCATGTTTTGATTATTGTGAATAAAGCTGCAATGAACACAGGGATACAGATATCTTTTTAAGAGGATGATTTCATTTCCTTCAACTTATACCCAGAAGTGGAATTCCTGGGTCATAAGATAGTTCTAGTTTTAATTTTCTGAGGAAGTTCCATGCTGTTTTTCATAGTGGTTGCACCAATGTACAATTCCACCAATAATGAAGGTGCGTTCCCTTTTCTCCACATCTTTTTTTTATTTTAAGATTTATTTTATTGTTTTTGACACAGCAAGAGACAGAGACAGAAAGAGAGAGAGAGAGAAAGGGGAGGGCCCAGAGCAGTCTCCATAGTTGTATGTCATTAGTTTTCAACATAGTTTCATTCCACACAGGTGTGTGTGGGGGTGGTGTGGGGGGGGGACACTCAGAGTGGGAACAGGGCCAGGAGCCTCCCTCATGGGAGGCACGCTCCTGCGAGCCGGGGGCCAAATTAGGGGCCTCCCGCATGGGAAGCACACCCCAGTTCAGCATATGGGTCCGCATGGGCTGGAACAGGGATTCGATCTTCGGACCCCAGGGCTTCAAGGTGAGCACTCAACCTGCTGAGCCATCCCAACTTCCCCTCTACATCCTTGCCAATACTTATTGTTTATTGATTGACTGATGATAGCCATTCTGACAGGTGCTAAGTTGTGGTTTTGATTTGAATTTTCCTGATGATCAGTGATGTTGATCAGCTTTCTATGTACCTTTGGCCACCTGTATTTCTTCTTTGTAGAGATGTCTATTAGGTCCTTTGCTCATTTTTAAATGAGTATATTTGTTTATTTGCTATTGAGTTGTTTGAGTTCCTTATATATTTTGGATATTAACCTGTTGTCAGATACATTGTTTGCAAATATTTTTCCCATTCCATATGTTGTTGCTTCACTCTGTTGATGGTTTCCTTTGCTGGGCCAGAAGCCTGTTAGTTTGATAAAATCCCACTTATCTCTTTTTGCTTTTTCACCTGTGCTTTGGAGTCGTATTGAAAAAAAAATCTTAGTACCAGATCAACACCAAGAAGCTTTTCCCTATGTTTTCTTCTAGTATTTCATAGTTCCAGGTCTTACCTTTAAGATTTAAATCCACTTTCAGTTGGTTTTTGTACATGCAATTAGATGTGTCCACGTTCATTGTTCTGCATGTGGTTGTCCAATTTTCCAAACACCATTTATTGAAGAAACTGTCCATTGTATGTTCTTAGCACTCTTGACAAAGATCAGTTGAGCAGAAATGCATGGATCTTTTTCGGGGCACTTTATTCCATTCCATTGATCTATGTGACTGATTTCATGCTAGTTTCCATAGTGGCTTGATTACTGCAGGTTTGTAGTATGGTTAGAAATCATGAAGTATGATAGCTCTAGCTTTGTTCTTCTTTTTCAAGATTGCTTTGGTTATTCAAGGTCTTTTGTGATTCCATACTAATTTTAGGATTGTTTTTCTATTTCTGTGAAAAATGCCATTGAATTTTGATAGAGACTGAATTGAATCTGTAGATTGGTTTGGATAGGATGGGTATTTAAGCAACATGAACTCTTCCAATCCATGGACACAGAATATCTTTTTTCTGTCTTCAGTTTTTTCATCAGTGGATTATAGTTTCCTGTGTACAGATCTTCCACCTCCTTCATTAAATTTATTCTTATATATTTTATTCTTTTTGGTGCTATTGCAAAATGGGATGTTGTCTTAGTTTCTTTTTCAGATAGTCCATTGTTAGTGTATAGAAACAACTGCTTTCCGGATCTTGATTTTGTATCCTGCAACTGTACTGAACTCATTTTTCTAGTTCTAACAGTTTTTTTGGGGGTAGAGTCTTTAGCTCCCCCCCCCCTTTTTTTTATAGATAGTATCATGCCATCTGCAAACAATGTAATGTCTTTCTTTTCAATTAGGGTGACATTTATTTCTTTTTCTTGCCTGATTGCTGTAACTAGCACTCCCAGGACTATGCTGAACAGAGATGGAGAGAGTGGGTGCCCTTGTCTTGTGATGCTGAAGACCTTTCATGTACCTGTCAGACCCTCAAAAAAGCGGCCCTGATCTTAGAGGAAAATCTTTCAGCTTTTCACTGTTGAGTGTGACATGAGCTTATTGTTGAATTTTAAGAGTTCCTCATATATTTTGGTTAGCAGTCCTTTATCAGATATGTCTCATGTATTTATTTTCATGATGGCAAACAGGTGACACCTTTTGTAGCTCTGTGAGTGACTTGTTGGAGGACCCTGGTGGACAGCCAGAAATCAACAGAGTTGCCCAGACCACACAACTCTAGGGGAATATTCTGCTGAATGAAGTTAAACTCAAGGGCCAGCCTGAATGGAAAATTATTCTTTTTGAAAACATCTCAAAAGCTGTTTTCTTCACCTGCTCAGCCTGTGACCACTGGCCCACAAGACCCGTCACAACACAACACTCGCCTCAAACCAGGGCTGGCTTGGAGGGAGGCAGGGGGTCTGCAGAGGAAAAGGTCGCCTGTGTGCCAAGTCCAAGGGGCTGGCTCGGAACACAACCTGACACTCTTGCCACCCACCTTCCAGTTTGAACGTCCTCCTCCTCCCACATTCATTTTTTCTAAATTAAAGTTAATATTTCACTAGGATAAAAACAACCCCCAATGACTGCCGCTTTTTTTTTTTAATCTAAATAATGTTTAGAATTTTTTTTTAAGAGGAGAGAAAAAACTAATTACATCTTTGAGGGAGGAGAATCATAAATCACAACATTACAATGAGAACACAGGCAACTCGGGCCAGGCCCGCAAGCCGGCGACAACTTCTTATCTCATTACGGTTTAATTAAGAATTATGTCTCAGCGTCTTCTGTTTCACTATCATCAGGCCCGGCTGACTTCTAATCTTTTTTTACCCGCCGTTCAGGAGGGTCGGGTTCAAGATGCACGCTAATGAATTTACAATTCTCTCTTTGGGGAACTTTAATAAAATTAGCCTGCACAGAAGATGAACACAGATATGCTAAACTTCTGGAAGGAACATTTGCTTTCAATTATGGGAGTTCTGTAGGAAAGGGCCAAGGCGGCCCCCAGGGGGCGCCATGGAAGCCACAGGAAGGATGCCAGGGGGCTGTGCTGTGTGATGTGGGCCACATGTCACTCCTCTGGCCAAGGATGTTCTACTCTGATGAGCTTCCCTGCAGATATTGAGCACCTGCTGTATCCCATGTATCCCAGATACAGCCAGACTAGATTTTCTGCCCTTGGGGGTGCAGGTGGATAAGACAAAACTCTAAATCAGGAGTGTCCAACCTTTTGGCATCCCTGGGCCACGTTGGAAGAACTGTCTTGGGCCACACAAAATATACTGACATTAACAATAAAATGAGCTAAAAAAAAAACAGTCACAAAAATATCTTGATGTTTTAAGAATTTGTGTTGGGCCTCATTCAAAGCCATCCTGGGCCGTAGCTTGAACATGCCTGCTCCCAATCGTGTACAAATAATTGTGCAAACATGTGAGATATTCTTCCAAGTGAGCACAGCAAGCTGTGGGAACTGGGAACAGGGTGCTCAAACTGGATGGTAGCTTCAGGGGAGGCTTCCTGGAGGAGGTGGCATTTAAGCTTCAACCCAAAGGATGAAGAGGAGTTGGCCAAAGAAGGAGGTGTGAGAGGTGCTCCAGAGAGCAGCCTGGGCCAAGGCCTTCTGGGTAGAAGGGCCTTGGGGCATTTGAGGAGTTTTGGGGTAGGGAGTATAACCTGAAATGAGCTCCAGGAGGTGGAAGCAGGGATGCAGGACGTTGAGACTCACATTGAGAAGTTTGTCCCAAGAACAATGGGCAGCCCTAGAAGATGTCTCAGTTTCTGTCAAGTGAATGGATAACGTTGACATCCCAGCCACACCCTCATGCTCATCTCAACACCAAAAGCTGCTGAATGCAAACCCCAACTCTGCATGTGGTTTGTTTTTCTGGCATAGGAACAAGCTCAGCCTGGTGCAGAGTGAGCCAGGGCTGCCGGCGATTTGCTGGCGTCTACCCAAAGCTCACCTGTCACTCAAAAGGCCAGCGGGATTTGGTAGGTCCAGACCCCAGCACTCCTGTCCTTCCAGTTGTGTTCTACTCTGTCTCGAGTCCCCAGTGGGACTGAACTCCCATTACCCACACCTACAAGCATGTCTTGGTGCTCAACTGCTTTGAAACATGTTGAATTTGGTACCCAATGCATCATGATGTGAACATTTGTCCCAATGCTTGCCGTTTGTTTGGTACTCAACATGCAAGCTAGAACTTGTCAGGGTTTATTTCCACATGATTCGCTACCCTTTCCAGCTGAAATAAGGGATCACACGTCCGTCACATGGGAGCTCTTGCCCTGTGCATGTCCCCTCATGGTCTAAGATTCAGTGCTCGTTCTGTGTATTTTTGGTCTGGGAAGTCATTAAATTTATTTACATTATTCCTTATGGGAAAAATCTGTTTGGTACTCATCATGCCTCCTGATGAGTACTTAGTTACCACTGTACTCATGAACACACTCTATTGGCTCTTTTCCTTCCCCATCTCACTTCAGCACCCCCACCCAAGGTTTCCTAGGATTACCTCTCACAGGAACTACTTGCCCCCAAGTTCTTGTTTTAGGATCTCTTTCTGGGGAACCCAAACAAAGATAAGTGGTAAATGTCAAAGTAATAGTGGTTCAAACAAGATAAACAAGGCATCTGGAAGTGAGCAATGCTAGGCTAGTTGGCACATCCATGACCATTAGAGTCTTAGGCTGCTTCTCTTTCCACCCTCTTCAGAGTCACCTCAGGATCAGAGATGGCTGCCAGAGTCCCAGCCATTACGCCTACATTCCAGGAAGCAGGAAGAAAAAATGAGGGAAGGTTAAAATGATGTGTCTTTCATCTGAATCAGTTTCCTTTAAAGGAGGCTCCTTAGAAATCCCACATAAAACTTCTGCTAGGATCTCTTGGCCAGAATATAGTGACACAATCACATATAGATGTAAAAGAGGCTGAGAAATCTAGTCTTTTAACTGATGTATTGGTACCTCAAATAGAACCGGGACTCTATGACTAAAGAAGAGAGGGGAAATGGCTATTGGGTGGGCCACAGTCTCTACTATAAGAGTTGTAAGCCAATTGTTCATTCATTTATTCAGCGTTTATTGAGCACCTACTGTTACCAGGCACCTGATATCCAGCGATGATCAAATCAGAGCCATAACCTTGCCTTTCTGACAGTCTAGCAACAGAGAAGTATGATCAGATTTATATTTTTAACAGGTCACTCTGGCTTTTGTGTGGAGAAAGCACCGGAGGGGATGGGGGTTGGGATCAGGAAGCGGGAAGTTACCAGGGTGGGGGGAATGGACTCGTGTGGTGAGGGACTGCTTATGGGGGTGGCGAGGTCACTGGTCATGGCCCAAAGAGGAGGGAAGTGGGGCCACGCCAAGACTCTGCCGCCCCTACCACACACACACACACACTGCAGCTGAGCACAGTGGGCTTGCGCTCTGTGGAGACAAGGTGCAGAGGCCACCAACCCGGGCCCCTCCTCTCTGTGGAAAACACTGTCAGAATTCAACTCCTGACGGTTTTAAGAAAAAAAGGGGATTTAAAAATAATGTTGAGAAATTAAAATTAAAGTCATAACAAGAGACCTCTTCATACCAACTAGAAAAGTAGTGTATGTAGAGCTTTCGGTGCTACTGGATACGCTCTCTGTACTGTTCAGGACAATAGTTGCTAGCTAGACGTGGCTATTGAACCAGCATGATGAAAAGCTGGATTTTTCGTTTGAACAACTTGAAATTAAATTGATTCAAATTTGAATTTAAATGGCCACATGTGGCTATTGGACAGTCATATTCACCTGACCTCTTGCCAACCAACTGTCACTTCTTCAAGCATCTCAACAATTTTCTGCAGGGAAAACACTTCCACAACCAGCAGGATATAGAAAATGCTTCCCAAGAGTTTGTTGAATCTGGATGCATGGATTTTTACAGTACAGAAATACACAAATTTATTTCTCGTTGGCAAAAATGTGTTGATAGTTAGTAATGGTTCCTATTTTGATTGATAAAGATGTGTATGAATCTAGTTATGATGGTTTAAAATTCACAGTCCAAAACCACAATTACTTTTGCACCAACCTAATAGACACAACCCAGTGGTCTGCCGACAAGTGAATGAATGGATAAGCAAACTGGTCCATCTATAAAATGGAACACCAATAGAAAGTAATGAAATATTCACACAGTGTGGATGAGTTTCAAAACCACGATGTTAAATAAAAGAAGTGAGATGCAAAACATGACATTCTTTGTGAGGGCATTTATATAAAGTTCAAGAACAGAACAAACACCTCAATAGCACTGTATTAGTTTCTTATTGCTGTTGTAACATGTTACCAAAAATTTAGTGGCTTTAACAACGGAAACTTACTCTTTCACAGTTCTGGAGGTTAGAGGGTCTCACACAGATCTCACGGGCTAAGACCAAGGTGTGGGCAAGCCTGGTGCCTCCTGGAGGCCTCAGGGGACAGTATTTGCTGCCTTTCTGGCTTCTAGTGGCTCCCACATTCCCTGGCTCATGGTCCTTCCTCCATCCTCACAGCCCGCAATGGTGGGTCAAGTGCTTCTCAAATCACCTCTCTCTCTTTGCCTCCCTTTTCCACTTTTAAGAATATTGGTGGGAAGCCGGGATGGCTCAGTGGGTTGAGCGCTCACTTTGCAGTGCCGGGGACCGAGGATCGAGTCCCGGCCCTAGCCCGTGCGGACCCATGTGCTGAATTGGGGAGCTCCCCCAGTTCAGTTCTCTCTGTCTCTGTATCTCTCTCTGTCAAAAACAATAAAATAAAATAAAATAAAAAATGCATTCACCAAAAATTAAAAAAAAAAAAAAAGAATATTGGTGATTACCATGAGAATCTCTCTATTTTAAGGTCTGCTGACTAGCAACCTTCATTTCACCTGCAAACTTAGTTGCCCTTGGCCACATAATCTAACATACTGTACAGATTCTGGGGAACTAGGTTGCATATCTCTTTGGGGGGCTCACACTGCATACCACTAACACTGCAAATCAGCTCACTGGTTGCTGCTAGGAGGGGAAAACAACTCAGAGGGGTATGCTGGAACCTTCTGGGGGCTGGCCACGTTTCGCATCTTGATCTGGGTGTGGTCACAATGTGCTATGCAAACGTCAAAATTCATTGAGATATTCACTGAAGATCCATGCTCTTTATTGGATGGTGCACTCCAATAGCATTTTAACCCATTTCCCATTTAGAAAGAAAAAAGTGCAGTTTGCTGCCATATCCATTTAATTTTATATAAACACCATTTTCAATGTAAAAATAAAATATAAAAACTGTTCTTGGGAGTTATTTCTGATCAGAATTTGTCTCTAATCCTAATATAACAGAAATGTATATATGGTGATCAGTGTTTAATAAGATTTTTTCATGTGGTAAATTTCAAAGAAGGAAATTTGGGGTCAAGTTAGGATTATAATCCACAAGTTATTAATATCTTGGGGTAAACACTGAAGTGGTGAGTATTCTCAGGGAAAATGGGAAATGGGTTAAAAGAGAATTATCAGGGAAGCCAGGATGGCTCAATGGGTTAAGCGCCAACTTTGCAGCCCCAGGGACCAAAAATTGAATCCCAGCCCTGGCCCGTGAGGACCTAAGGTGACCAGATTTTAACATTGGTAAAGCAGGACACCATTGACCAGGGGGGAGGGGGTTCTTGATTAAAAATTGGGTCTATCTCCCGCCGTTCCCTAGCTTGTCGTGCATTCTTTCCAAAAATTGGGACATTTTTAAAACACCGCGGCGGGGAAAGCCGGGACGGCTCAGCGGGTTGAGCGCTCGCTTTGAGGCCATGAGGACCGAGGATCGAATCCCGGCTCCGGCCCGGGCGGACCCACATGCTGAACTGGGGAGTTCCCACAGTTCGGTTCTCTAGCTGTCTCTGTCTCTGTCTCTCTCTCTATCTGTCAAAAGTAAAATAAAAATAAATATGCACTGAAGATAAAATAATTACTCTCTATAAATATAAAAAAAGATATTAAAAAATCCATTTAAAAAAAAATAAATAAATACCGCAGGGCGCGGGACAAATTGTTAAAAATCGGGACTGTCCCACCAAAAGTGGGACGTCTGGTCACCCTACCATATGCTGAACTGGGGAGTGCCCTTAGTTCGGTTCTCACCAGGGTGAGACCCCAGCCCAGTTCCTGCCCTGTGCAGCCCCGCACCCACCTGTGGAATGAAACTATGTGGAAAAATCGATGATGTGAACTATGGAGACTGTTCTGGGCCCTCTCCCTTCTCTCTGTCTCTGTATCTCTCTCTCTCTCTGTCAAAAACAATAAAAATAAATCTAAAAAAAAAAGAATTATCTGCCACCAAAGAAGCGCATGAAAAGATGTCTAACATCTTTAGTCTTTAAGGAGGTGCACACTAACCCCACAGTGAGATACCAGTCCGCAGCTGTGAGGACAAGCTGAAAAGGGCGTGACACCACCAAATGCTGCAGAGGATGTGGGAAACTGGCTTTCTCATGCATGGCTGGTGGGAATGTGAAATGGCAGAGCCACTCAATAGTCTTTAAAAACTAAACATGGAGCTGCCACAACCCCCGCCCAATGCATTCCTGGGCATGTGTCCCAGAGACATGAAAACATATGTTCAGGCAAAAGAGTATACACAAGTATTCATAACAGGGGAAGCCGGGATGGCTCAGTGGTTTGAGCACTCGCTTTGCAGCCCCAGGGACCAAGGATCGAATCCTGGCCCCGGCCCATGCGAACCCATATGCTAAACTGGGGTGTGCTTTCCACGTGGGAATCCCCCAGTTCGGCCCCTGGCTCGAGAGGGCGTGCCTCCCATGTGGCAGCCCCCAGCCCAGTTCTGCCCTTTTCGGCCCCCACCCACCTATGTGGAACAAAACCATATTGAAAACTGATGATGCACAACTATGGAAACTGCTCTGGGCCCTCTCCCTTCTCTCTGTCTCTGTTAAAAACAATAAAAAATAAATCTTTAAAAAACAGTATTCATAACAGCTCTATTTATAATAGCAAAATACCAAAAACCAAACGTCCTTTGATGGTTGGATGTTTGAACCAACTTTGGCAAAGCAATACCAGGAATATTACTCAGTCATGAAAAGGAAAAATTGATCGGTACACGGAGCAGTCTGGACAGGTCTCAAGGGCAGTGTGGAAAGTCGACTTTGGAAGGTTACATGCCTTCTGCTTTCATTTATACAACATTCTCGAGATGAGAAAACTGTGGAGCTGGAGGGTGGATTATTGGTTTCTGCAGACAAGTAAGTGGAGATGGGATTAATATAAAGAAGAGCTTGAGAGAATGACTTTAAGGAGATGAAACAGTTCTGTATTTTGGTGATGTGGTGGGTACATGAATCTACACATAGGATAAAACTGCACAGAGCCAAACACATGCACAAACACAAATGCAGATTTAAAGAACTAGGACCCTGGGATGCCAGGACAACTCAGCAGTTGAGCGCTTGTCTCACAATCATAAGGTCCAGGGTTCAGTTCCCAACCATGGCCCATGTAAACACACACAGTGAACTGTGGTACAACTGGTAACTGTCCCCACATCCACCTGTGTGGAATGAAGCCATGTCACAACTAACCATGTACAACTATGGAGACTGCTCCGGGCCCTCCTCCTTCTCTCTCTTTCTCTCTCACCTTCTCTCAAAAACAATAAAATAAATCTCAAAACAAAACAAAACAAAACAAAAACTATGACCCTAAATATTTATAGTCTAGTGAGAAGAACTGTTTCATTGTCAACTTCCTGATTTCAATATTGTCCTATAGCCACATAAGATGTCACCACTGGGGACATATGGGGGAAGGGTACTCTGTACGATTTCTGCAACTTCCTATAAGTCTATAATTATAAAAAATTTAAAAACCCAAAGAGAAAAGAGATGATTAGCAATGAATTAAGACTAATGAAACCTCATTTCCCCTCCCCCCCCAAAAAAATCTTCTGTGACTATGGGAACTGGAAAATCCAAGGGCCAGAGAGAAGTGTGTGTCACCCCACTGTGCAATTTGTCAGGAGAAAACTATACCAGCACTGCTCCCCAAACACTTGACAGTTTGTTTATCCTAAGGATTTGCAGTAGTTGCAGTAGTAAATTAAACTGCACGGGCCACAGGATGAACTAAAGCCAGCTACATAGCTTGTTTTTGAAGATAAGGTCCTTGTCAAACTCCTTCAACTATTGCTTCAAATTCTGGCACCTGATTTGTGCGGATTTTCTGCCCGGTGCATCTTTGATCCCATACGCGTAGGAAGTCAGTGCTCTGGGGGCTGGGATCGTTCCAATCTGGCCATAACAAAATACCATTGACTGGGTGGCTTAGACCAGTGGTCCCTGAATTTTCTGGCACCAGGAACAAATTTCATGCAAGACAATTTTTTCCACAGACAGGGGAGTTGGGGTACGGGGGGATGCACATGCACAGTTTACAATAGGTTTTATGCTCCTATGAGAATCTAATGCCGCTGCTGATCTGACAGGAGGTGGAGCTCCGGAGGTCACGCAAACGATGGGCAGTGGCTGTAAATACAGATGAAACTTCCTTTACCCGCCGCTCACCTCATGCTGTGCTCAGTTCCTAACAGGCCACGCATCTGTACTGGTCCACAGCCTGAGGGCTGGGGACCCCTGGCTTACACAATAGAAATTTCTCACAGATCTGGAGGCTGGAAGTCCAAGGGAACCAGCATCGTCGGGTGCTGAGGAGAGCTGTCTCCCTGGTTTGCAGACAGCCACTCTCTTACTGTGTCCTCCCATGACATAGAGCTCGGGTCCCTTCATCCTCTCACAAGGACACTAAGCCCATCCCGGGGTCTCCAGCCTTATAACTTCATCCAAGCCACCTTAAAAGGACCCCCTCCAAATACCGTCACACAGGGGATTAGGGCTTCAGTAGAAAAATTGAGGGGGACAAACATTCGGTCCACAGCAATCGCCAGGGAGAAAGAAGCTTAAGGCAGTTTCCTAAAATAGAATCATGGTCCATATTTTCTCCTTTTCCAAGACCCTCCCCAGGGACTCAGGAACCCCTCCCCTCAAATGCCTGGGATATGGGGCTCCCAGAACAAGCCTGCATGAAGATAAAAAATTTTCTGAGCCTAGAGAAACCCGGTCTCATGCTCTATGGGTGAGAATGTAAAATGGTATTATACAACCCCTCTGGGAAACAGCTTGGCAGTTTCTTTAAAAAGTAAACACTTACCATATGACTTAACAATTGCACTCCTGGGTATTTATCCCAGAGAAATGAAAACCGAAGTACACACAAAGACCTAGACGTGAACATTCATAGCAGTTTTATTGATAGTAGGCACCAACTGGAAATGACCCAGGTATCCTTCAGCAAGTGAATGGCTAAACAAACTGTGGTCCATCCGTACCATGGAATACTATTCAGTGATAAAAAAGAAGCTACTAACACACAGCACCTGAATGGATCTCAAGGGCATAACTTTTATTAGAAAAAAAAAAAGCCCATCTCAAAGTGCAGAATACTGTGGGAGTCCCTTTGTGGAACATTCTTGAAACAACAAAAATTATAGAGATGGAGAAGAGTTCAGTGGCTGCCAGAGGTGAGGAATGAAGGGACTGTGAAGGACAGCTCTAGGCAGAGCTTTGCGGGGATGAATCAGTTACAAGAATCCACACATTGGGGAAGCCAGGATGGCTCAGTGGGTTGAGCGCTCACTTTGCAGCCCCGAGGACCGAGGATCGAATCCCGGCCCCAGCCCGTGCGGACCCATATACTGAACTGGGGAGTGCCCCCAGTTCAGTTCTCACCAGGGCGAGACCCTGGCCCAGTTCCTGCCCTGTGCAGCCCCGCCCACCTGTGAAATAAAACTATGTGGAAAAACCATTGATGTACATCTATGGAGACTGTTCTGGGCCCTCCCCCTTTCTCTCTGTCTCTGTCTCTGTATCTCTCTCTCTCTGTCAAAAACAAAAATAAATCGTTAAAAAAAAAAAAGAATCCACACACATCAGTTTCATGGTTTGATATCATACGAACAGTTGTACAAGATGGAATCATCAGAGAAAGCTGGGTAAGAGTACAGTTTCCCTCTGTATGAATGGAATTATCTTTCTTTGATGTGAGAGGGACTGTGCACTTGGAATTGGTTCCTCTGGGTCAAATGGTCAACCAAAGTTTTTATCTGGTAGTTTGGAGAAGGTTGTTAAACGTATTTGTAGAAGAAACATCCCAAGTTGTGGCAGATAACTGGTTCTTCCACCATGACCACATACCTGCCCACACAGCGCTGAGTGTTCAGCAGGGTTTTTTTTTGTTTAAGATTTATTTTCTTGTTTTGAGAGAAGGTGAGAGGGTGTGAGAGAGGGAGAGAAGGGGGAGGGCTCAGAGCAGTCTCCATAGTTGTACGTCCTTAGTCGTGACATGGCTCCATTCCACCCAGGTGGGTGTGGGGCCTCACGGGGAGGGGCCTCTCGCATGGGAGGTGAGCACCTTCGCTGCTGAGCCATCTTGGTGATTACAAGCCACACCACAGTTCAGCATATGAGTTTGTACGGATGGGGCCGGGAATTGAACCCTGAACCTCACAATTGCAAAGCATGTTCTCAACTGCTGAGCTATCCTGACATCCCTGTTCTCAGCAGTTTTTGACCAAAAATGGCATGGCGCCCATGCCTCACCCTCCCTGTTCACCCAATCCCACCCTGACCAACGCTTGTTTTTTGTTTGTTTCCCCAGATGAAAAACATCCTCAAAGGGAAACAGTTTGCTGATGTGGGAGAGGTAAAATAAAAAATGGCAGAAGTACTAAAAGGCATTAAATTGATGAATTCAAAAACTGTTTTGAGCAGTGGACAGAGCATCTCAGTAGGTGTATTGCATCATACGGAGAGTACCTTCAAGGTGACTGAAGTTTAAACATGTAAGAATAAATACGCAATTTTTTATAAGTAAATTCCGTTTTATTTGGGGTTCCCCCTTGTATTATCTTTGCAACTTCCTATATGAAGCTAAGAGTATTTCAAAACAAAAACTTAGAAAAAGACTGATGTCTGGGGTCTTATATATGACAAATCTTCCCAACAGCAGATTCAAGCAGAGATCAAATGATTTCCTGGGAGGCTCAGGCACGAAGAATGAGCCAGCTCAGGGGACCTCTGCAGAATTCATGGCTCCACCTGTGTGTAAGGGGCACATGTGAACTTCATGGTGCCAGGAGCTGGGAAACACTACTGCGCATTGCCCACGATGCTGGCAGAAGCTTTCTTTAAACCATTAGCCTTGCCAACAACAAGGTGAACAGAAGCACAGTCTGTCATTTGCCAATTGTTCTTGTCATGCTCTGGGCCCACGATGCGCAGATGCACAGTATAATCAAAGCAAGGTAACGAGCACATCCAATGGGCCGCGTGCGCTGGGCGCAGCCAGGCAGAGAGCAGGGTTCTGGTGAGTCCACATCCGGGCCTTCGCTCCAGCTGGTCCTGCAAGCCTCAGAGTCCTGTCCTGCCAAACCCTTGCTGGTTTTTATCGCTACAAATACATCTTCCTCCCTCCACGAATCCTCTAAAAAAGGCTTTTCCAACCCGCAGCCCACAGGCCACATGGGGCCCAGGACAGCTTGAATGCAGCCCAACACAACTCATAAACTTTCTTAAAACATTATGAGATTTTTCATCAGCTATTGTTAGTGTTAGCGTATTTTATGTGTGGCCCAGGACAGTTCCTCTTTCAACGTGCCCCAGGGAAGCCAACAGGTTGGACACCCCTGGTCTAACTTCTCTGTGGCTCTTCTAAAGATTCAGACTACTCTCACACTTGAAAACACGCCCCAGCTCCAGATCTAAGCAGTGAACGTCCGGGGTGACCAGCGCTCACCGGGAGATCAGTACTAACACATGGGAGTCGGGAAGCAGGGAAGGCTCCCTGCAGGTGGTGACATCCACATGGAGAGCGGAAGGATAAACAGGAGAGAGACAGGTAAAGAAGAGAGCCCGGAGCCCCAGCCAGAGAGAACAGCAAGTGCAAAGGCCCAGAGACTGTGAGTTTGGGGACCTGCAAGTAGCCTTGCCTGAAGTAGGGTCAGGGAGGTGATATCACCAAGACGGCGTAGGTCGTCCCCGAATGTTCTCAGAACCCACTGAGAAAGTCCCAGGACACAGAGCGAGGCTACCCCCACCCCTGCACCACAGAAGCCAAGACCCACCGCATCCGAAGAGTCAGAGGAGGGCTACTTACACGCTGCCCACCCACCGCCCTGGACCGCACAGCACCACACCCAGGTCTCCCCTGAGCCCGTGGTCTGTCCAGTGAGGAGACAGAGCCCAGGGTGGCCATCCAGCTCACCTAGCACTCTGGGTCGCCTCCTGGGAACCCCAACTCCGGTCTCAACCCATGGAAAGTGTAGTGGAATCTGTGGGGCTTGACCACTGGGAACAGTGATGGAGAATGGGGGTGGGGCGGGGGGCTCACAACAGCCAGCACGGGGGTCTGGGCAGCCTGTGTTCCTACCTGCAGCGCCAAGGAGTAGTTGCACCACCCTGCAGCTATGGCTGACCAGGCACAGGCTGCCCAGGGGACTGGACAGGGGACACAGGTCTGCCTGACTTGGGTCCTCAAAGAAGGAGCTGGGGCTGGCTCTGGAGTCTGGTCTGGCTGCTGCTGCGCCGGCGGGGCCAGAGGAGTTAACTGATAGCCCCGCCCACTGCTGAGTGTGGCTCCTGGCCCCTCTCAACCAGAACGCCTGAGTGGGAGGCTGCTGGCAGGGGTCCCTTCCAGGCAGGGAGCGCATTCTGAGCCCTGCCCACTGCGAAGTGGTTCTCGCCCCACCTGACCAGGACCGCTGGGAACATCTGGAACATGGGAAGCCGTGTAGCCCAGCCTCGAGCCTGGCATGCAGGGAGGCTCGTATGCAGAGCAGCCAGCCGCCCCGTTCAGCTAGGAAGCTTGGGGCATGGGAGGGCTTAAGGCCATAAACATGAACACTGCTGGCCTTGGGGCCAGTTCTCCTGTTCCACCTGGCTGGGAAACTTCATACCTCTGCCCACTGCTTAGCAATAGCCCATCCTCCTAGGGAACCGCCCAGAGCACCCAGGAAGCTGCATGTCACCCCCCCCACCCCCACCCCCCAGCCTGCTTACCAAGTACTTGAACAGAGCGCACAGCCTGTAGCTTTCCCATCTGCAGAGCAAAGCAAGTGGCCCCACCTGGCCGTGGAACTTGGTGCTGTCTTGCCTGTTTCGGGTCCCCCCTTGTGGCCATGGGGGACATCCTGACCAGAGACCCAGGCAACTGCAGAGCCCACCCTCCAGGCTTCTGCGGACGGAGAACCGAGCCAGCAGCCCTGTGTAACTGTTCTCAGCCAGTGGCACAGGTCCCACCCCAGACCTCGGAGCTCAGGCAATGGCCTCACTCAAAAATAGATCCTGAGAGCAGAGAAGTGACATGTCACGTACAAGGGGACCCCCATAAAACTCTCAGTAGATTCCTCAACAGAAACATTTCAGACCAGAAGAGAGTAAGATGATATACTCAAATGATTGAAAGGAAAATATTGCCAAGCCAGAATTCTGTATCTGGCAAAGCTGTCCTTCAGAAATGATGGAGGAAGACTTTCCTGAACAAACAACTGCCGGGAGTTCAGCACCCCTAGACCTGCCTTACAAAAATTGCTGCAGGGAGTTCTTTGAGTGGAGGTAAAGGATGCTAATCATCATCGTAAATACATAAGAAGGTGGCATAAAACTCACTGCTAGTAGTAAATATATGGTCAAAGTTAGATTCTGTAATAAGGTAATGGTGGTGTATAATTGACACACAACTCGTTTTATTTTTTTTTTATTTTTTTTTTTTATCTTTTCACATTTATAGAGAGAGAAATTATCTTTTTGTCTTCAGTGCATATTTATTTCTATTTTACTTTTGACAGATAGAGAGAGAGACAGAGACAGAGACAGTTAGAGAACCGAACTGTGGGAACTCCCCAGTTCAGCATGTGGGTCCTGCCTGGGCCGGAGCCGGGATTCGATCCTCGG
>PVKE010033257.1:0-18032 GCA_004027555.1 Craseonycteris thonglongyai
GGGGCCGGGATTCGATCCTCAGTCCCTGGGTCTGCAAAGTGAGCGCTTAACCCACTGAGCCATCCCGGCTTCCCCATGCTGCACTTTTTCAAAATCTCGTTCTTTTCCAAATCTTTTTTAGATTCTTGTCTAAATTTCTTTCTATTAATTAGTTTTAATGATGCAATAGAGTCTTAAAGATACAATATGAATCTTGTTGGGTATGCTAAATAAATTCCAGTATTAAGATCATAAAATTATTTTTTAATTTTTACTCCCTGATTTTTTACCGTATGAAGAGAGCATCATCTGAGAAAGATGTTTGGCAGTAATTGCAGAACAAACTTTTATGTGAAAGATGAGAATACATGTTAGTCAATTTGTTCTCTTTCACAACCACTGTGTAATGGACTATAAAATAATTAAAATTTCGCCTTTGAGAAGCATAGTGGAGCAAGGGTCCTTACTTAACTAGAATTAGAAATGACTTTAGATATCATCTAGTCTGTGCTCTTTATTTTATAAATGAGGAAACTGAGGCCCAGATCTCAGATTAGTGACTTTTATAAGATCACGCAGCTACTTAATGGCAACACTGAAATGGCTACTAAGGATTCTTGTTCCCCATTCCAGCTCTGTGCACATTATACCATGCTACCTCTTTTGTATCAGCAAAAATATAAATATCATTGTGGAACAACACGTGGTTTCAAAACCACTACCCAGTATGCACATACATCCTTAAATAAGAGTATATCTTAGAACATAGCCATTAAATAATGTGTAGGTTTTTTTCAGTTTACTCTTTTTTTTTTTCTCTAGGCAGTCTCCATCTCCTCAGGAAAAAAAAATAGTGTTTTGATGAAAACCTTAAAATTTAAAAAAAATCACTTGATAGATAATGTTAGAGAAATTTAAAAAGGAAAATAAACCTTGTCAGTAAGTAAGGCAGAAGAACTGACTAGCTTAGTTCCAACCACTCTGATTTGTCAGCGTATGTAGCCAGCCATTCCTCTGCACCCACAAGGGCATTAGAATTAGAAGGTTGATTTTTTTTCTTCTAGTGCAATACATCAATAGAGTAGTGTAAAAATTGATTTGGACATAAGAGACCATCTTAAAGCGGATCATGTGCGACCTTGTGCATTGCTTCCACAGTCAGATGAACTTCTTCCTCCTGTCTTCCAGCTTCCATGCCAGACCCCTCTGAAAATCCCATATGTTATTGCTTTGCAAGACTCAAATCTTGTATATTTGTCCTTGAATATGACCACAATATATACTTCATTTTCCAGATGGAGAAAGTCTTTGTCATAAAAATCAATAACTTTAAATATATATGTATTAGTTAACAGCAACTTGGAAATGATTCAAAGGAAAACTAAAGCTATTTTCACCCTTAGTAAGTCCAAGCAAATCGTAAAGCTTTCAGTGGTTTTTGGATCAAAATATAGATTGATCTCTCTTAGTTAATTGAAGCCTTATAGGAATGTAAGATACGCTTACTATATGGAAGTTCTTAGAATATTTTTTATTATGTATAACCTTTATTTTAAATCTCTACATAGAACTAAAATGTCAAGATATGTTTTTTAATCTAACTACCATTCAGAAAAACATTTTTATGCAAATATCAAGAGCAAATTGTATTAATTTCAGATATTTCAAGTTTGAAATATTTTTAAGGCATTTAGTTTTTCTATTAACTCATATGAAGATTACTTATATTTAAATTAAAAGTATTCTTATAGTTTTGGTCACAATTTGGGCATCTTAAAATATAAAAAGAAAAACATTTAAAAACCCAATAGAAAGATTTCTGAGAAGTAATTTCAGTGGAAGTTAAAATATAGTAAAATGTACACTTAGGTATATAAAAAAGAAGATTTCCCTGACTGGGTTAAATTGAGAGTTGCCTTAAAAATACATATTTTACTACATAAAACATATTTCAGAAGGTTATTTGAGTGCATGCTTATAATAACATGGCTTTAAAAGTGAAACCAATTAATTATATCATTATTCAAGCTGAGCAAAATACTAAAACATTTAAAAAAAGGTAATGAAGTAAAATATGTAGGTGGTGGCTGATTTATGTCTTTTTCAGTCTTTTATCAATTTCACATGACTTGCAGTTTAATCATTTAGTTTAAAAGCAACAATTAAACTCTTTCTCTATGTATACAATTTCTTTTATACCATGCCACTTCCATGTGTTCTCTTAGATATGAGTTAAAAGACAAATGAGTGGAGAAACTGTGAGTCTCCACCCTTCAAAAGGGAAAATGCTCCTAGAAAACATCTGCTTTGGGTAAAGCAATTTAATTGCAAAGCTCATGGTGGTATTGTCAGGATTTATTGCAAGAGAAGAGCAGGAGGCAAAGAAGCCAAGAGGGCAGTGGGAACCCCCGACACCCTCCTTCCTTACAGAATTTTGTTATCAGCAGTGAAGAGGCCAAGAAAAATCTGTCTTCTTTTGTTTTGCTTTGTATCGATTTCCTCTTCTGACACAGGAAGTCTAAACACAGTAGTCTAGCTTTTGAAATTATATATGTGTATTAACATATACATATACATATATGCACATACCCTTATATACACACATATACAGAATAGTGGATACACACATAAACATATAATCCAGTTTTAGGTATAATTAGATGTAATCTCTGAACAATAAAATCCACTATAGAGAGGTAATAGAAACTGCCAGTTTTCCTGAGATTTCCAAGACTATTTCAATCAATAGACCGATTTAACATAATTGTTATGAATACGTAGGCTCAGTCTCAGTGGTTTACCTATATATCTTCCCAAGACCAAGAATGAAAAGCTCTTCAACTAAGCCTTATGTTGGGCCAAGTCTGATTAAGGAAATAACATGGAATAAACTGTGACTTATGGATAAATAATAGTTTCTATTAAAAATTTTTTTTTCAGAAGAAATGAGCTATTATACCATCTGCTTAGAAACTCATCTTAACATCATTAAAACTTGAAGGGAATAATGTTCATTGTCTGGCTCATCAACATATTTCTTTGACGATAGTGTTTGAGATAGTAAATCTTCAGAAGAATTGAAGGTTTTTGTCATACCCACTAAAACAGGCAGGTCAGAGCACACTTA
Source organism: Craseonycteris thonglongyai (assembly GCA_004027555.1). NCBI lineage: Eukaryota > Metazoa > Chordata > Mammalia > Chiroptera > Craseonycteridae > Craseonycteris > Craseonycteris thonglongyai. The sequence continues at coordinate 3,107 of PVKE010033257.1, forward strand.
GTGGTGTCACAGCTGCCAGTGGCCTCACAGAAGCGCCCATGTTAGTTCTTCTGTTTTTCTTTGACTATCCCAGTTGCCTCTCAGATCCAGGTATGAACCAAGTCATTTCTGGGCAGAGATGAAGAGAAGAAAGCAAGGAACATTGCATATGATGCCATTTTGAATAAAATGAAAAACTGTGGGATGTATGACTGGTCAAGCACATTCAAAACATGTGGGTTAATAGACTGAAGACAGATGTGGAGGTGGAAGTGTCCCTTAACACGCACTTCAACTGCAAGAGTTATAATGTACCCAGACATGCAAGTTATTTCTTTTGTTCTTATAGTAAGTGGTCCAAAAATCCTTGACTTCTATTCTTCTACATAAAGGAAGGCTATTTACTAAAACCCAAGGGCAGTTCTGGTAGTTGCTAACATTTGGTATGCATAAACTAAAATTAGCCTGACACTAAAATTTGCTGAAGACTTTAAAGGTATTTTTTTCATTATTTTTTTAAAGATTTATTTTATTGTTTTTTGACGGAGACAAAGAAAGATAGAGACAGAGAGAGAGAGAGAGAGAGAGAGAGAGAGAGTCGGGGGGTGGGGTGGGTGGCATTAGGGCTCAGAGCAGCTTCCATAGTTGTACATCATCAATTTTCGACATGGTTTTTTTCCACACAGGTGGGCAGGGGCCGCACAGGGTGGAAACTGGGCAGGGGGCCTCCCACATGGAAGGCTCGCCCCCTGGAAGCTAGCGGCCAAACTGGAGGGGAGGAGGAGAACTGAACAGGGGGCCTCCTGCATGGGAAGCACACCCCAGTTCAGCACATGGGTCTGCATTGGCTGTGGCCAGGATTTGATCCTCGGTCCCTGGGGCTGCAAATTGAGCACTTAACTTGCTGAACCATTCCGGCTTCCCCAGCTAAAGACTTTAATTTCATGATCTTAATAATGTTCCAGTGATTTACCAATGTTATAAAGCTTCCCCTGTACAGTACAGCTAATGAGAGGTAAAAGTCAATGGAAAACATGTCTCACACTAGCGGAGTGTTCTTACTTTATAGTTTATTTATCCAGAAGAATAATAGGTGGATCATAGAACCAGGGTTTCAAATACCTTCATAGTCTGAAACCAAACACCAAATCTAAGAATGGGAAATTTAGTTAACAGTAAAAATTGCATAGGTTTAGACATCATTTCGAAATACCAGCTGGAAAATATAGAATTAGGTATCTTTGCTTTATCTATTACTTGTGAGACATACTATCAAGCCTTAGGGCATTGATGAACTTGAGTTTGTGAAGGGAAGGGTGACTGATCTGGGAAACATGTACAGTAAAAAAAAAAAAAGAAGAAAAACCTGGAAATATTCAATTTAGTAGAGATTGAATTGAGATTAAATGAAATTGTCAAACGAAAGAGAGATTCTTTATTCTGTGGAGTCCTGGTTCCATTTGTGGAAACAGAGCACAGATATGTTAGACAGTAACATAAAATAAGCCACTCTCTTATGCACCTCAGTTTCCTGCTCTGAAAGAGGATAACATTGATCCTTATGCCAGGAACAATGTGGAAACTTTTAATCAGCATCTAAAATCTCTGGAGTAGGCAGTAATGTGATGCACTTTCCAGCCATCCCCCAGCCCCCATTCCGTTGAATGAAGAATTTCTTTTCCTAGCTACTGGAAGTGCTGTTGATGGCAACTCAGATATTATAAAGCTGGGGAAATGGTACCAACTGGGATCAGGTACACGTAGGACTGAAAGGTGTGGGTTGGGGGACCACGGTACATAAGGAAGCTGCAAAAGCAGGGAAGTAAGAACCCTGTGAGCCTCATGTCATCTACTATTATTTTTTTAATATTGTGAATGATGTTCATTTGGTCATTTTTGTTTACAACTGAAACTCTGGGAATTTAAAATTAACATCCTTGCTGGTGGGCTTCTCATAGACATCAGAAAAAGTTTCAGTCTTATGTTCCACATTGTTCTGCTGTGCTTTATTCAAACTGACCTTTATGAGCCGGAAGCCATCCAGTTTCATTTATGAAAACCAAGTCCTCCAGGATTGCATCATGTATGGCAGTTATAGTGCATCTTCTATGATGCTTTTGCTTATTTTCTGTATGACTTTTCCAAATTGGCTTCAGGAGAATTCTCTTCTGAGCAGGAAGGACAATATGCTTCCCACTGAACTTTTTCTCCACTTCATGTACTACACGGACTTAGATTTTCTGGAAATATTTCAGTTGAGAAACTGGAATGAAGATTATAATAGCTTTCCAACGGCTACCAACTTCAATTTCTTTGGCTGATGTTATATTCTGCTCCCTTAGCTGGGCCTTGAGGTCCAAGTTAGTTCATCTCCAGCACAAGGAGAATCTGGGAGATGTTGAACTTAAACTCCTGCTTTTCGCTATTGTGCCTCATGATTTTTGCACTCAAACTGATCATGGCCTTCTTGGTGAGCTCCAGCTTGGGTAAAGGCCTAGGTCTCACAAGAGCTCCATGTCATCTATCAATGTCCCAGTGCTTCTCTTTCCACTCACTCCTATAGCCACATTGGGGAAACCCACTTAATAGCAAAGGAAGTAAGTCAGTAGGCAAGTGATCATGAGATCTAGTGATTCTATCTCATGCCATACACTCTGGAAGCTATTGCACTGAGAGAGGGCTCAGTCAACTTGTTGTAGGCACAGCAAAGTTGGCAGCTTGGTGCTCCACGCACTAACCTAATCATTCAGGATGCACACTCTAAAATTAATGATTGTAATATGGTGGTGTGTCACCCAAGGGACCAACATGCAAGAAAAATTGCCACTGTGGCAGATAACTAACTATATCATCAGGGAGAGGGACAGCTGTTGATACATGAGAGGAGCAGAAAGGAATGTGGCAAGTGGGTGATTGACTTGGCCATCCCTTGCCCAATTTTGAAGGTAAGTGGATATGTTCTGAAAAATGACCCCAGAAAAACATGACAACTCAAGGCTTAGATAACTCAGGGGTGAGGGCTGAAGCCACATCAACAGGTCAGCCACCTAGGCTAACAGAAGTTGTTAGGCTGAGGATGAGCATATCTGGAATGACAGAAGAGGAAGGGGACAATGAATATCACTTGTGGCCTTGAGATCAGCAAAGGGACTGTAGTTGGTCCCATTAACTTTCCTTTTTAAAGTTTTCCCTGGGAAAAGAGTTCTGTTAGAATCCTACTGTCAGAATTTCAATCCCTCCTCACATTCTAATACCACCATTTGGTCTAAGTAACTAATGTGCTTCATTTGAAACCGTCTCTACCTTGTCTCTTTGCTCCTCCTCTTGGATCCAACATAATCTACCACAGAGCAGCTAGACTATAGTGAATTTTTGACAGCAAAAATCTATACTGCTATTACTCTTCTAAAAAGATTCCACGTGTTTCCCATTGTCCATCTACACTTCAAGTTCATGGCCCCAGGCTACAAAGACCTTGGCTTCTCTTACTACTCCCCGTCTTGCTCTCTCTGGCTGGCCACAATAGCTTTGCTCTTTCTTGAGCTTGTTAAACTCCTTCCCACATCAGGATCTTGCTTTACCTCTTGTCCTCTTTGCTTGCAGCACCCTTCTCCCGACCTTCACATGGCTGGTGGCTTCACTTCCTTCAGGTCCCTTGGCAGAGGTCACTTCCTCACTTCCTTTCCAACCTCTCTACAACACCCCCACTTCACCCATCAAAAATGAATTGCTTGGTTTGCTTTATATATATTTTTTATGTACATGTAACACTATCTCATGAGATAGTTACTAAAGTATTAACTTGTTATTTAAATATTAATCATAACTTAGGTATTACTATCAGAATCCCTAATCAGTGCAAATTCCATGTGAGTGAGTCTTTTTCTCCTCCTGTCCATCTTTTCATCTCCAGCACCTAGAATACAGCTTGGCATATATTAAGTGCTCATTAATTATTTGTTGAATTAAAGACTGATGTAGATTTTATGAAATACTGATTAGCTGATGGCTTCAGTGAGTCTGTTGCCTTATTTTGCAGTAGATTTGGTTTCTTTTTCTACCTAAGAATAAATTAGACATAGGGACCATTTTTAAAAACACTGTGAATGAAAGAACATTATATTATATTCATCATATTTTAAAGAAAAGGTGCTTTACACATAGTTAGGTTATACAGTCTATTGCTCTGAAGAAAACTTCTGTACTTGAGCTCACTTTGGTGAGAGTGTTTGATATGCCTGGCCTAGATTTTAATTATAAACTTCCAGATGAGTCATTGTTTCTTTGGGAACATTTATTCCACCTGTTTTCACCACTTCCTCAGGGGAGGTTATTCTAAATTCTGATAATACCAAAACCGGCAGAACTTGAGTTTTGTGCTTATTATTAAAACATTTAAATGAGTTCTTTTGAAGATTTTCTTTTATTTGGAACATATTAATTGTGACTTTTAAATTGAAGTCAGCCCTTAATACATAATTCAGAGTACTGACATCACTGTTCTCTTTTCTCAATGGTACAGACAAAGCACTTTGTAAAGTAAACCCTGGCCTATTGTTACAGCAAAGTTCATGAGTATGCAAGCTTAATATTTTCAAGATAATTTTTTAAGTAACTAAATACATTGTCATGCCATTTGTATGAAGAAGAACTTATTGATTTACATTTTGTTTAAACAAAAAGATTTGATGAAATGTCCAGCTAATAGATGTGACAGTTCTTTTATTTTTGTGCTGTAATAAGTCAGAACTACTTTATATTCAATTTAGATTTTAAATGACATGTTTCAGGAACATTCAGGATCAGAGAAAATTGCAAAGCTAAAGTTGAAAGTTATTCCGCGGATATCTCAGTCAGGGATTTTTCGGGACATGATTGGTGAGGTGAAGTACTACCTTTAGGGGATGCAAGTGACCTGGACCAAATCACAGCATAACTTCTCTGCTTCCTTCAAGCCAGATCTGTTCTCAGACATAGAAAGACTTGGTGAATCTTTAAGATAAACCTCCGAGGGGCAACATGCATGCATTGTCTGTGGTAGGCAGAATAATGCCCCACAGAGATGTTTGTGTCCTACCACCTTGGACATGTGACTATGGTGAAAGGCCCCTTGCAAATGTGCTTCAGTTAAGAACCTCGAGGTGGGAGGTTATCCTTGATTATATAGGTAGGCCCAAAATAATCATGAGGGTGCTGATAAGAAGAATGTAGAAGTTAGCGTTAGAAGAGGTGGCAATAAGACAACCCTAGAAAGATTGTAGTGATGTGACTGACCATGACCCAAGGAATGCTGGAAGCCTCTAGAAACTGGAAAGGACAAGAAACTGAATCTCCTCTGAGGTCCCCTGAAGTAAACAGATACAGATTTTAGCCCATTAAGACTCATTTGGACATCGGATCTCCTGAGCTATAAGAGAATAAATTTCTGTAGTTTAAAGCCATCACATTCATGGCAATTTGTTAGAGCAACAATGAGAAACTAATATACCTACATTATCTTGACCAAACTTAGAGTGGAACATGTGTTTAATAGTCACCTAAGAACTTCTCTGCCTATATGGGTTCTCCAGAAAAGTCTCTCTATTATGATGAAAATCTGAAGTTAATACATATTGATGCTATTAATTTATTCATTCCATAACAGAATGTTATTGAGTACCTTGCTTGCTTTAAGAAGCATAATAGGGAAAGCTGGGATGGCACAGCGAGTAAAGCACTCGCTTTGAATCCCGGCTCCAGCCCATGCGAACCCACATGCTGAACTGGGGAGTGCCCCCAGTTCAGTTCTTGCTGGGACCTATGTGGGAGGCTCCCAGCCCAGTTCCTGCCCTGCACAGCCCTGTGCCCGCCTGTGGAGTAAAACTACCGGTATATGGAAAACTAATGTCAACTATGGAGACTGCTCTGGGCCCTCCCCCTTCTCTCTGTCTCTGTTTCTCTCTGTCAAAAATCAATAAAATAAATCTTAAAAAAAAAAAAAAGAAGAAGCATGATAAACATGCGGTTACTGCAGCAAAAAGACTTTCTAATGTCAGGACGACCTGTTTATGAAATATTCACATTAGCACAGCCTCTAAGTTTGGGCATTAAAAAAAGTGCTTCAGATTGTGCTTTTGAGGCAAAGGGATACAGGTGAATACAGATCCACTTCAGCATGTAAATTTAGTTTAAGCCTAAGCATACTCTACATCATGATTCTAAAATCTACTTGTGTCTATTGCAGTAATTCTTGAGCAAAAGGCATAATCTTAGGAAAGGCATATCAAAATCTCAAGAAGAATATGTATACCTTGAGTAAGGTCATTTTAATATTGCCATTGATCTTATTTTTGTTATTACATACTTTAGAAATTTTTAAATGAAACTAAATGAGAACATAAGATTTAAGGTTGAGAAACACCTTACTGTGATAGCTTCCTCTTTGCTATTACTGTGACAGCTTCCTATTGCATTATATTTTGTTCTTCATCTATGCCATTAATTTCTCCATGATAAGGACCATGGCATAGTCCTCCACGTACTTCAAGATTAGTATAATGCTTATTGTTTAATGTATGTTTTATAAATGTTTAATGAATTTGAATTCTTTTTCTGAGATTTCTTAAAGATCCTTTTCCTAATATTTTATAATTTCCAAAGTCGTTCTCACAATTCTGATACCAGCAAAGACATTCAATTCTTCTCAACCAATTAATTATTTGGCTAAATTATAGTTATGTATATACTTTTATCCTGTGTCAATTTTGTTTTTAAATTATTTGATTAACCCTCATTGATTACTTTTATTGAATATTTTTTCTATAATGCTAATTGAGGGGTCTTTAGAAATTGTCGAGTTACATGTCTATAGAATTAATTACTATCATCTTATTGGCAGGCTAGTTAGGGATGTTTTGTATTTTGTACTTTATAAATCATTAAATCAATATCAAATATTTATTTCCTTGTTTTTTTGTTTTGCTTTTGCTTTTACTTCTTTGCTTTCTATTTTTTTCTTCTACTTTATCTAAGTGGTAATTCTCTTTTTTAAATGTTCTTGATTTATAAACGACTCTTTCCTACAATGCATTTATATCTTATTTTATTTGTAAATTATGTTAATTTGAAACCTAGGTCCTTCCAGGTAACATATTACTTATAATAGTATTAGTGTTTCTGTTAGAAAATATTATACTGATGAGAAATTTTTCATATAGTTTATCCTGGAACAGTAATTTTCTTTAAATTTCTAACTGCTCAACCATGCACACCCTTAATATCCCAGTCCAGATAGGGCAGAGGCCAGGAAGAGCTTTCTCTCTTGTGGATCCAAATATATGGAAATTAAACAACACACTCCTAAACAACCAATGAGTCCAAGAAAAAATCAAAAGGAAAATCAGAAAAGGTCCCAAAGTAAATGAAAATAAAAACATAGAAAACCAAAATTTATGGAATGTGTCAAAGGCATACAAAGAAGGAAATTGATAGCAGTAAAAAATTCAAATAAACAATCTCAAGAAATTAGAAAAGGAAGAAACTAAGCCTGATGTTACTATAAAGATAATAGCAAAACTAAAACAGAGACTAGGAAAACAATAGAAAAAAATCAACAAAACTAAGAATAGGTTTTTTTTTAAACATAAAAGAATTGACAAAACTTTAGCTAGACTAAGAAAATAAGAGAGAAGACTCAAATTAGTAAAACCAGAAATAGAACAGGAGATATTACAGCTGATGCCACAGAAATAAGAGCAGTGTAAGAGACTACAATTATAGGCCAACAAATTGGGTGACTTAGAAGATATGGATACATTTCTAGACACATATAGACTTATGAGGATTGATTTATGAAGTAATAGAAAATCTGAGCAGATCAATAATGAGTAAGGATATTGAGTCAGTAATCAAAAACCTCCCAACAAAGAAAAGCCCAGGACCAAATGGCTTAACAAGTAAATTTTACCAATCATTTCAGGAAAGCTTAATGCCATTTTTTCTCAAACTCTTCCAAAATTGAAGAGGAGGGAACACTTCAATCTAATTTTATAAGTATAGCATTTAGCATTACCAATTCAGACAGAGACACAAGAAAAGAAAGTTGTAGGCCTATATCTATGATGAATATAGATGCAAAAGTTCTCAACAAAATACTAGCAAACCAAACTGAACAATTCATATACCATGATCAATTGGGGTATGTTCCTGGGATGCAAGAATATTTCAACATATACAAATCAATATATGTGATATATCACAAAAGAGAATGATGGGACAAAATCTTGATTATTTCAATCGATGTAAAAGAGCATTTAATAGAAGTTAATATTCTTTTATGATAGAACCTCTCAACAAATTAGGTGTAAAAGATATGTACCTCAACATAAAAATGTCCCATATTACAAGTCCACAGCTGACATCATACTCAACAGTGAAATTCTGAAAGCTTTTACTCCAAGATCAGGAACAAGGTAAGGAGGCCCACTCTTGTCACTTTTTATTTAATACAGTCCTAGAACAGGACTGTACAATAACCAGGACAATTACGAAAAATTAAAAAAGGAGAGAGAGAGAGAGAAAAGAAAAGAAGAAACATCTAAATTACAAAGGAAGAAGTAAAATGATCTGTTTATAGATGACATGATCCTAGAAAACCCTAAAAATCCCAAACACACACCAAAAAAGCCCAACGATTAGAATTAATAAGAACATTCAGTAAAGTTTCAGGATACAAATAATCAACATATAAAAGTCAGTTGCATTTTCATACACTAACAACGAACTATACAAAAAAGAAATTAAGAAAACAATCCTATTTACAATAGCATCAAAAAGAATAAAATACTTAGGAATAGAGTAAAAACACTGATGCCAGAAATTAAAGGAGACACAAATAAATGTAAAGACATCCTATGTTCATGGATTGGAAGACTAATATTGTTAAAATGGCCATACGACCCAAAGCAATCTACAGATTCAATGTAATCTCCATCGAACTCCAATTGGCAGTGTTTATAGAAATAAAAATAATAATAATTCTAATATTCATATGGGACTGCAAAAACCCACAACAGCAAAAACAACCTTGAGAGAGAAAAAAGCTGGAGATGTTCTTCATCTTGATTTCAAAATACATTAGAAAGCTGCAGTAATTAAGACAGTATGGCACTAGCATGGAGACATACAGATAGACCAATGCAACAGAATAGAGAGCCCAGAAATCAAACAGCATGCATGGAGTCAACCGATCTTTGAGAAGAATGCCAAGAATACCAATGGAGAAAGGATAGTCTCTTTAACAAATGGTTTTGGAAAAACAGCATATCCCTATGCAAAAGAATAAAATTAGATTGTTACCTTACACTATATACAAAAATCAACTAAAAATGAATTAGAGACTTAAATGTAAAATCTGAAACTGTAAAGCTCCTAGGAAAAACAATAGGAAAAATTTTCTTAACATTAGTCCTGACAATGATTGCTTTCATGCAACATCAAAAGCCCAGGCTACAAAATCAAATAGACAAGTGGGACTACATCAAACTAAAATGTTTATTTCACAGCAAAAAGAAAAAATTCAACAGAGTGAAAAGTTAACCTATAGAATGGGAGAAAATATTTGCAAACCATATCTTTGATAAAGGGTTGATTTCCTAAATATAAAAACAACTCCTACAATTTCATAGCAAAAAAAAAAAAAAAAAATTTTTGATTACAAAATGGGCAATGTACTTGAATAGACATTTCTACAAAGAAAACATGCAAATCACCAAAAGGGGTAGAAAAGGTATAAGAAAAGGTGCGCAACATTACTAGTTATTAGAGAAGTATCAATAAAAACTGCAGTCATTACCTACCACCAATTGGGGTGTCTATTATCATAAAACTAGAAGATAACAATAGTTGTCAAGGATGTGGATCAATTGGAACCCTTGTACACTGTGGGACTGTAAAATAATGCAGCAGTTATGAAAAACAATACTGAAGCTCCTCAAAAAATTAAAATGAGAATTACCATATGATTCAGCAATCCCTTTTATGGTATATAGTCAAAAGAATTGAAATCGGGATCTTAAAAAGATATCTTTACCCCCACGTTCATTGTAGTATTATATATAGTAGCAAAGATATTGAAATAGCCCGTGTCTACTGACATATGAATGGATAAAAAAAATATTGTATATACATATGAGGAATATTATTCAGACTTAAAAATAAAGAAAATTCTACTCTTTGTGACCACATGGATGAATCTATAGGACATTATTATAAGTAAAATAAACTAGCTACAATAGGACATGATTGGATTTCGTGATTCTGCTTCTATAAGGTATTTAAAGTAGTCAAAATCATAAAAGTAGAAAATACAATAGTGGTTGTAAAGGGCTTTGGGTAGAAGTAATGAGGAGTTGTTAATGGGCATGAAGTTTCAGTTGTGCTAGATGTGTCACATAACATAGTGCCTCAAGTGAACAATATAGTATAGGGCACTTAAAAGTTTGTCAAGAGGTTAGAACTCTAGTGTTCTTACCAGAAATACCATATTTTGTCATGTATGATGTGCTCCAGTGTCTGATGCACATCCACATTTTTGGCCCAAATTTTCAGGGAAAAGAATATTTCGTTTTAATTTTTTAATTCAAATTTGTATGTGTTTATATCTAGGTACTTGTTTTTTCTGTATTATAAAGAAATTTTATCATTCATTTTTTGACATTCTGGTACGAGAAATTTTATGTAACAAGTAATTACAAAACACAAGAACACATACGAGGAAAGAGAAAGGGAGGTGAGCAGGAGCAAAGGGAAAGGGAAAAACGGTCTTGGATCACCACCAGAAGCCCAGCAGAAGAGAGAGTGAGCTAACAGCCTGGGAACGCGAGCTGAAATGCAGCTCTGGGTGGGTTGGAAGCTGAGAGCTGACAAGGGTGGAGGCGTGGAGGGCTGAAGCTCAGCAAGACCCTGTACAACAATGGGCTTGAGCCAAAGTGATTACTGTATTCCAGGGTATTATTTCGCATATGGATGTCATTATTCATTTTGAGAGTTACACTTTTTACTCATAAGCATAAAAGAATGAAAAACATTTATATAGATATGGAATTAATAATACCCATGTATAATGTGCATCCTTATTTTTCCCTCACAAATTTGGGCAAAAATGTGCACATTATACACAGCAAAATATGGTAAAACAAAACAAAAACAAAATGGGGACACAAAGAAATTTTGGGAGGTGTTGCATATGTATCTATTTCTTTTATTGTGATGATGGTATCATGGGTATTTGCAATTGTGCAAATTCACTGTACACATTAAATATGTGCAGTTCTTAGTATGTCATTTACAGCTCAGTAAAGATGTGTAAAAAAGTAATTCTGTCCAACATAATGAAATACCTAATTGTGGAAATGTATTTAAAGTAGTAGTAATGTTCCTTTAAATTTAATGCTGACCACAATGCTTTGTAATTTTCCTTTCAAAAATTGGATTTTCCCAGCATGACACCCAGTGCTGGCATCAGTAACAGACACTTAAAAATACTCATGCCAAGGAGTTAACAGGAAATATCTTAGCAAATTCAGAGTCAAAAGGAAAGCACAAAATTGTCAGAACACATATCGTGTTTCTCAGAATTATCTGTATCATGTTGGAAGTTTTTATACGGAAGTGTGTGTTGACACAAATGATTAAGGCCAGGATTCCTACAATTGACAGGAAAATGACCTATAAATAATGACCTGTGATGGACTTGTCATATAGTCATTAAGTGAAATATTCTAGTACCAGTTTCCTCCCTTTGGTATCCCAGTTTCCGGCTTCTGTGAAGTACTTTTCCTTTGCAAAGATCACTCATTTTATCTGAGACCATCAAGTTTTCTTTGGGCTTTATCAAATGATACTTTCATTCTCTCTCTTAGCAGATAACAATATCAAATAGAGTTTCACAAGCCTTGCACAGAAATTTTCTCTGGAGAATTTTATATTTCTTTTTCTATGTAAAAAAGCAAAATAAAATTCTTGAAATGTTGAAAGTTCAATATTTATTAAGAGAAAAGTTAATTGTGATAAGTTGTTAAGCAACCAGTTTGTCAATTACTAACACAGGATCTATATTTTATATTAAATTAATAAAGTTTAATATAACTCCTTGGGAAGTTATATTCATAAATATGCAAATAAGTTCAATATTAAAATTTCATTATTTTTATCCATACATACAGAGAAAAATGTAAAGTTCTAGTTAAGTTTTATTTACTAAACACTAGATCAAAGTTTCTGCAATTGAGAAATATAATTCTCAAGGTATACAGAAAAGTAATAGTAGGGACAGTGAATTAAATTGTCATTCCTTTTTAGTTTTTAAGGGCTCCAACAGGATTCTTTTCTCTTTTGTCATGTCCTCTTTTCACCCCCTCAAAAAACTCTGTGGACAAGTGGTCTACATTTTTACTCCACTTTTCTTTCTTTCTTTGTTTTCTTGCTTCTCTTTCTTAATATTGGTGGTTGCAGAATTACAGTGGAAAAGTAACAAGTGATAAGCACTATCTCCTAAACCCATAAGCAAAGGTACATATATTTAGGCACTTATAGGAGAAGAAAAATGGAGAATTTGAAACCATGTCACAATGACTGCAGTATATTAAACCAATGGATGGTGTGATCAAAGCTAGCATGTAATAATGAATGCTGAGAAATGCTTACAGAAATCACTCCTTCACAAGAGCTGAGGTCTCCACCACTGAACAGAGTTCATGCCCTATAAAATCTGTATTCAATGATTCACTGTATTGTTCATTCTAAATCTTAATGTTGGAACAACTTATTCTTTAGTACACAGAATGACCACTTTTAAGACTCCTATGTAAATCATCTCATATTAAATGATAACTAAGGAAGAAGCCACATATTGGTTTGTATCAATATTGAAAGTTCAGAGATAAAAAGGCACCATAGAATCGTTTTATTTAAATCTCTCATTTTAAAGATATCAAAAGTAAATTTGGGGAAGCTGGTATGGCTCAGCGGGTTAAGCACTTGCTTTACAGCCCCAGAGACCAAGGATCGAATCCCGGCCCTGGCCCATGTGCCCCCAGTTCAGTTCTTGCCGGGGCCTATGCGGAGGCTCCTGGCCCAGGTCCTGTCCTGTGCAGCCCCGTGCCCACCTGTGGAGTGAAACTATATGGAACACTAATGCTGTCAACTATGGAGGCTGATCTAGGCCCTCCCCATTCTCTCTGTCTCTCTCTGTCTGTCACTCTCTCTGTCAAAAATAATAAAAATAAATCTTTAAAAAATGAAAATTTGAGAGTGTTTATGGCAAATGTGACTTTCCTGTGTTCAAGTGGCCAAAAACTGGTTGGTCTCTGTATGACTGAGATTCTGATACAACGTGTTGCGTGTCCTGTAAGGCAGTTCTAATTGTGAGACTACGATTAATACTTCCCTGGAACTGGTTGTTTTTCTTCTCTCTGTGTCATCTTCCCATACTCTCTTTGGATTGCACATGTATCAATCAACATTGCTGTATGGTTTACTCTTGGGGCTGGAGATGTGACAAGAGGAAGAAGGCTCATCCTTACCCTTAAAGAAAACCCTCTCATACATGATGGAGAGACAGGATGTGAATGCAAAAAAAGTAAAGGAGAGAAACAGTACTAGGCAGTGAAGTTTAGACCCTTCCACGTGGCTCCTCATTGCTGTCTCTCTCCAATATCTTTACTTTTTGAGCCATACTTGTCAAGGATTCATGAAAACATTTGTAGAGCACCTCTTTGAACTATACTGTTTCCAACCAAAATCATCAATGGGTGTCCCTTCATAAAAAATCTAGAACTACATAGTCAGGTAAGCGGCACCAAATTCTGTATGAACCTGTCCTCTGCTTAGCCTCCAAATGAGTTTTTCAGCTTTAGGTGTCATTATTCCTCTAAAATTAAACTAATCTCTAGCTAAATTGAATGGCTCACTATTGCCTGAACACACCTATTTTTTTAACTATATTTCCCTTTATTTTTTAGTCAGAAAAATTTTAAGAGATTTTTTTAAAAATATGGCTGACATACAATATTATACTATTTTCAGGTGTACACAATAGTTATTCAACATTTGTATACCTAAAGAAATGATCATCATAAATAAGCCCAGCAACCATTAGACGCTGTACCACTCTATCACAATATTATTGACCATATGCCCTATGCTGCAATTACATACCTATGACTTGTTCACTTTATAGCTGGAAATTTTAAGCACACCTATTTTTTTTTTAAATTGCCTCTGTGCTTGTATTTATGCCATGCTATCTATGTTGGGTGCCATCTCTTCAGCCTGTATGTCAAACTCTGCCATCATCCATAGCTCAGGTTGAGTGTTGCCTTTTTCGTAAGCATTTCTTGCTCAATAAGGAGTGATCTTCCATTGCCTATAACATCTCTGAAAATATGGTTGTATTGTTCTTGAGGCACTTAAAACATTTGTCCTTGAACTATACCCCTTTTATTTCTCCTATATTAGTATATGTGAACTGAGAACTGGAAATATAAATCTCTGATTCACCCATATTACTTAGAAATATACTTAGTACAGCTTTTGTCATAGAAAAATCTCAAGAACTAATTCTAAAAACATTAGTTAAGAAGGAATTTAGTATTTACCTAGTCCAACTTCTTACTCAATACAGAAGTAAAAGGAGCATTGGTTTGATATATGAACAGTCATACCGCCCCCCCCCCCCCCCCCCCCCCCCCCCAAAAAAAATCTTTACAGAATTAAGGCAAGCAAAGATGTCTTTGGACAAAAACATGAAAGACATAAAAAAAAATTTTTTTAATCTGAATTAATAGTAAAAACATCTAATCTGCAAAAGACATTACTAAGAAAATGAAAAGTCAAGCCACTGGCTGAAAGAAATATTCACACTTACATATGATAAAGAACTTGAATCCAGAATATAATAAGAACCCTC